>CM040186.1:85262700-85512700 GCA_022606455.1 Callitettix versicolor
GGTCAACTGCTGGACAGCCATTATTTTGTAGGGAAGAAATTTTAAATCTTCATGTAAGATTAACGAAACGAATAAAATAACACACTTATAACTGACGCCGGTTGCTTGGCGGATCATTTCAAGCTGTCAAAAACCACCCTTGTCAATGTGTCTTCGTTTTCTGCAATTCATACTGAACGGGTAATGTCCAGATGGTTTCCTTTAAAGGAGGTCGGACTGCCAATCTTAACTATGTTCAATTTACATTGTTTATTGTACCTTTTTTTATTTAAAAGCACTCAAGATAAACGCCTGAAATTTTCACTTTAGTTTGTTTGTACTGCAATATTACCTAACAATTAATATTTTTTGGTAAAACATATTACCTTTTATTTCTATATTTTACAAACAAAATCCTTTAAAAAAGACGCAATTTATTTTTTATATTTTCAACATAATGCAGTAAAAGTAAAAAAAAAAAAAAATGGACAAGATGTAATTTTAAAAGTAATTATATAACTATAGTAGATCATAAAATAGATATACACTTATTAGAAAATCAAATTTGTGGAAAACACAATTAATAGTTTATTAAATATTTCTATTCCACTCAAATGAATATACAATGAAATTAGGAATAATGAAGCAGACCGACTGGCTGGATTGGGATATGCATTTGAGCTTATTAGACCTGCGCCGGCTTTAGGGATTTCCCTGTCGTTGGTCGGGTCTCCTTAATAGGTGGATTACTCACCAACATCAGGCAAGATGGGATAACCTTCATGGACATTCCCATAGTAAGCGTCGTTTAGGCGAAGTTACTATTGGAAGGCTTATAAGGGCGGCAGACGTCTTGGGCAGAGCACAACTCAGGAAAACCATAGGACTCATTACAGGGTACCGTGGTCTGAGGGTACTCATGAACAGGTATGTACTACGGAGGAACCGTTCATAGGTTGAGCAGGAAGGAGGAGGAAACTACAATGATTCATGTTTGTGAGGCTCTTGCTAGCCGAAGACTGGGGGTTTTTGGTTTCCACGAACCTAGGAATCTTCAGCAGAATGAGCTAGCCAGTGGTTTGTTAGAACTTACTGTAAGAGCACCAATATGCTAAACTAATATTTCAGAGGTTTAGTCAATTGAAGTGCCTGAGGCTGACTATATCCCATCCTATAGGTTTTAATGAATTATAATCTAATGTCACTTGAATATTACATGTCCAAATGTATACACTAAAAACACTGATTTCATAAAAAAATTTAAATAAAGATTTTTGAAATATAAAAAAATTTGATTTTTCAAGTTTCTTGTAATATTTAAGTTTATTTTTTAATTTAGAAGCTGAAACGCTAATGGTAGACTTAGGTCTAACTTCACCGTATAATAGAACTGGATTATTGTAGATTATTATTATGCTTAACTAAGCATAGGTTTGCAGTTTTCTACATAGAACTAACTTCATACAATTACTGTTCTTCCAATAGTTTTCCTGTTTATTTAAAAAAATGCTGTTGTAGATTTTTAAATTTTTTCATATAAATACAACAACTAAACATCAATAACCGAAAACAAAAGACACACAAACAGTGTTGCCAAAAGCTTACGTATTTACAACCTACACAAAAACAGCAATATGAAAATTAACAGTTACTACCAACATACGAAAAAAAATTACAGTACAGTAAGTATAAATATACATAATGTATACACTACGACAGTACTCTACAACATAGCTGTATAATGGTTTCAATTCATTCGATTTGCATGAAATTTGTTTTTAAGTTGATATTAATTAATTATAGAATTAAGAATCATATTTTTAAAAAACATTTCTTTTTTTACCAATTTTTATGTTTGACTCTCCGTAACAGATCCAGTGATTGTAAATACTCCTACCCATGAAAATATGATGCGTTTTGATCTGGAACTGCAGTTTGCCATTCGACGTTAAAATTTCGACGGAAAATACGAACCGCAACTATAGAATCGGCAAATGCAAAATGTTCTACTCTCTAACGTTACATGACGACTGCATCATTTTAGCTTTTCGTCAGAAGTGGCCGAAAGTCAATACCTCCAGCTGCCGCCGAGTACAAGCTGTTTAAAAACGTGCGTTTCCTTCTCTGCTACAGCTTTTGCATTCCGTACACAGTGACAATTGCGGTTTTGGTTAGGCATGAATAGTACATAATGGTACCAAACATTAAAAAAAATTATTTTGAATCCCAGTTTGTCACTTTTAGAAGGTCTACTTTTATTATAACTTTGTACAGCTGACTTTGATTTTTAAGATTCTGGGCAAAAAATGGACAATATTTAATGAATACACAAACATTGTTTAAAAATAAAAACTAATTTAATAGCAAAATATTAACATTTTTTTACATAAATACATACTGAAAAAGACACTTGAAAAAAGTTTCATGTGTGATATAAAGTTTTACAATCTATGGAGGATAAAGAAATTTTTTCGACAATAAAACTTAACACTTGCATATTGGTGTGTCTTTCTGCAATACTACAAACTAATTGAAGTGACGGATTTTGATGAATTTTTCGCTATTTAGTTTTGGTTTATCCAAATTTAGGGAAAATTATTAGTTTAAAAAATTGTGTTTTAAAATTAAATTCTGTTATAAGTCGCATATTATTTAATTAATGATCAAATTAATGTCAAATGTAGTTCCTAAGTGCCAAAACATAACGGTTGCACATCTAAATACCCAAACATAGTTTTCAGAAGTGTAAAAAAACAGAAAAATCTACTTAATGTTTCAAAATAATTTCATCGGATTTTGTTTACGGATGAATGTTTATATCTTCTACCAGTTTATCAAAGATTAAGGAAAAGAAATTACGGATCAAGAATAAATCTGATAAAACCGAACCTTGACCGTCGACCGGCTTTTTAAACTGTAGAACAATAATTTTAAAAGGGACTGACATTTTTTTGTACGCTCAAGATTAATTACGGAAAATTCCAGTGAACAGAATTCGAGAAGTTTTCGCGTTTTTTAATCGATTCGGACTTTATATCGAAATAAATAAATTTGTGGAAGTTTCAGTAATGTTTTTGCACATTTTTAGGGATTTTTTATCATTTAGTGCCCAAATTAGAAGAATTTTGCGTGTAAGTCTAAAATTTATAAACTTTATAAACGAAATTTAATCAACCTTTTGAAAAATTCTGAATATTATCTTCCAAGTAAGGAATGTGTTATATTTAATACATTATGTAATACTGTGTGCTTTGTGAAAACATATTTCTTGATTATTTCATTTTATTTATTCTATTATTTAAGTTTAGAAACAGTCAGTTATGGCGTAATTGTTATTTGGCGGTATATATTCTACTGCAGATGGTTGAGCGAAATTAAAAAAAATTGTTTGAATAATGCCCGATTTTAGGTCACCAAAGTATGGATCGTTCACGTAATTTTTATCAATCTTTTCGAAATTCTTTTCAATTTCAAAAAAAATGAATACCTAAATATCTAAGCACCTAAATATCTAAAACAAACAATGTAAAAAACAAATCTCAAAAGAAAATATTAATATTTTACTTAAGTTTTGATCATTTACGATTTATATTAGCGTAAAATATTTCACATTGAAAAACGTTTACGTTTTTCCAGAAAACTCAGCAAAAGCACAAACGAACGTTACCTGTGACGAATTTGTAATGATGGATTATTTATTTGTAATGATGTATTATTTATTTGTAAAGATGTATTATTTATTTGTAATGATGTATTATTTATTTGTAATGATGTATTATTTATTTGTAATGATGTATTATTTATTTGTAATGATGTATTATTTATTTGTAATGATGGATTATTTATTTGTAATGATGTATTATTTATTTGTAATGATAGTGAGTGATTATCCGCGTGTTTGCGATAAAGTAAAAGCAGGCACACATTAACTGGAGAAAGTTAGTGTCGTTCATTTATCTGCACAGAACAAAACAACAAAACTGCAAAAGAACTACAGAAAGACAATTGTATTTGTGCTGGTTTCTCTTGTAATTAAACTTTGTACACATCTCCGAGGGTTCTTTCCAACTTTCAAACCTGATTCCATTGTCTGCAATGCAGATTAATGTAATGATTACGTTTTATAAAAATACGTTTATTCAGCAATGCGTCACTGCATTGAAAGACCGATACAAAGTGTTTCGCACTTTCGCACTTCTTTGAAATATAATTATTTAAAGAAGTCTTATAAATAATTATGCGTCACCGTTCTACACAAATTTCTTTTTCAAAAGCAGTCGCTAAATATACTAGAAAATGTACAAAACTAGAAAATCATTTTTTGTAAATTGAAACATCTGTATTTAATATACAGGGTGATTCAAAGGAAATGGAAAATTCTGTTTTTGGTATGTTAGGTTATGTTGGTAGCCGTGAGTAAGTGGCACTACAGAATTAACTACTTAATTGAACAAAATTAGGTAAATGTTTTATAGACAATGTCGATAAAATTCATCTGTTTTTTAACAGATTTATTTCAAAACTTGTTTTCAATTAAACATATGTTTTAAGATATGGGCAAAACAGACCTGAAAATTGGGGAATTAATATAATCTCCATCGATATGCAGAAACCCACAGATTGGCAAACATTAAAGTAAAAATATTCAGGAGATAATTTAGATGTGAGAAGAGGTTAACAAATTACAATTAATTTTTTTACCACTGAGGAAATGACAAATTAAATTTTTTTTTAATTTTACCACATCATTTTTCATTATACGAAGTCATAAACGAAATAGATTTTCGATATTTTGATGTATACATCTACTGATTCCAAAAAAAGTTGTGTTTAATTAATGTCTTCGGAGATTAAACTTATTGAACACTCGATGACATTTAATTTGTCACCTAAAAGCAAACCTTTAATAATCAAATTTCTCTGTATGTACAAATTGCTTAGCGTAAATTTCCAGTTCTAATTTAGAAATTTATTAGCATTCCATGAATAAATTCCAAGCCGTTGACAATGGTAAATATAGTGTCGGCCATTTTGTGTGACATATTCAAAGTAAATTAACCGGTGAATAAATGTATTAAACAAAGAGGGTAACATTCTACGGTATAGGCTACTGTTCATTAAACCAAGGCTAACAAAGGATAGCGAATTATTCAAATTGTTTCTCGTGTTTTACATCTAAAATCTATTTATTATTGGTTCTGGTTGGTTAACCTCACGCAAATTTGTCGCCAGCACGCGTTACTTGCTCTGGTAATCAACTATTTACACAATGTAGGCGGGAATTTTCAACAAACCACATAAAACATTGCACAAACTTCCTAATATTAAATTTCTATTATGTAAAAGTGTTTTAAATATTAGCCTTCGCGTATTGAAACAACGTATTTCAAGGCAGATGTTCGTTATTTCACAGAAAATTACCTCTTTTTTTAAAAAACATTAGAAATCAGCTTTCGCTCACATTTTGATAATACGTCAAGAATCATATTCATACTTCAAGTAATTGTTCAAAAATTAAAATTAAATAAATGTACTTCATGATGATCATTGTTTCATTTTTTTAAAAAGTTATTCACTATTTTTTATTTATAAAATTAGCCTGAGTTATGTTAAGATCTAATAAAACACACTCCACCAAAATTGTAAAATGCAGTTTTGTCATATAATCTCATATTATTACGTAATATATAAACAAATTTAAAATTTTATCGAAATGGTGGATAGTTTTTTTGTCTACACAGTTGTGCATAACATTCAACTAAGTAGATTTAAAAATAGATCGGATTAAGTGCTTGACCTCTGACACAAAACATTTGAGTCGACATCTCGAAAAGATTATTTTGTGTTTTTCCCTCTGATTTTCGATTATTAAAGCTTTATTTTTTTCAATTCTACTTTTATTTAAACCGTTATTATTATTACTGTTTTTGCTTAAATACACTGTTTAATGTGTAAAAATGTTATTTTTAGTAATGTTAGAGTAAACTCGTATAAACCGATTTTTCTCGAAAGATATTTTCTTAGTGAAACACGACATAACAGTTTTATTTGTTTTACTAAAAGGTTAAAATTATTTAAAATAGTGAATATTTTACAGTGCATTTTCAAGTGATTTTGCCTCTGAAAGGACATCAGAATTTGATTGTTTTTTAATAGCTATTTTTCAGTAAAGATTAATTATTAAAAACCGTTCATTTTCGAAATAAAATTAAAAAATTTTAATTTTATTAGTCTTTAAATATCAATATGGCAGAGAAAGTAATTAACTTTTTTTTATCAGTTTCACAGGCCAGTGTTCAGAATCAAACGAGGTCATACTTTGAAATATCAGACGTTTTAATAGCTTACACTGAATTGTTAGAAAAACATTTTTTTTAACTGAAAATTGTTTTCGTTAAAACAACACGCAAACACGCGTACCGTCAGCAGGACCAATCCAACATAATCCAAGAAGCGGCAGCTCGATCAATCAATCAGTTAAATAACATCCCTTTCATCCCCAACTTGTGTTTTTCATCCTCTGCATAACCCAAACACAGATCCACCCGGCCACAGATGGCTTCACAATTTCAATTTCATTTGGTTTCCGGTTCCAATATGACGACTGAATTAAAGTAGTTTTGAAGCACCGAGGGGCTTCGCCGGGTATTTGCCGTGCTACGTACGATAGAGCCACATAGACAAATCAGATCAGTGTATGGGTTGTTCCAAAATTCCTGAACCTCTTTATGAACGATTAAAAGCAAGTTACTACACAGTTATTGTTTGAAATTCATGGGTGTACAGTGTATTTGTTTATGGAAAACATTTTGGGAGTAGTATGGAAGATCTACATGACAATTTTTGAATCTAAACATACTGTATTAAATCTACGGCCAAAACACAACAATAGCTAACTAGTCAACAAGAACATATATTTGTACAATACATATATATTACGTTTTCCTGAAATTAAAACAATGTGTTTCCTTGGATTTTCATCTGTCAGTGTGTAAGTATTTTTATGTTGGGAATTAAATTTTATGTTTTTTTTATATAATACTGTGTACTACCCGTATTTCGCTACAGTATTTTTCATGGAATAAAATATACGTTTGTTTAATTTGATTGTTGACTTAAACATTTTGTTTTAATGTAAACTGTAGTGAGTTTGTTTGTTTTAGAGAAGTTTTTGTTATTAAATAGCTATTGTTATTGGTAGAATTTAGTAATTTTACCGGCAAAATTAGTCTGATTGTTGTACTAAAGCACTAAATACCCATCCGTGACATAAAGATGTTATAATCATACAACAGACTATATAAAACTTGCTTTTAACCCCATTTTAAGCCTAAAGGAGTGCAATTTTGTAAAACACTTCCATTGCGCATCTCTTTGTGTTTATAATAAACCTATGCGAAATTTAAGCTCTCTATAATTAAGACATGAAAATACATAGACAAAAGTAAAGTTCGTTTTTACCCAATTGGGGGTTAAATTTTGGACAAATCTTGTTTTAATATCTAAAACCTAAGATAAACCTATATACCAAACTGCAGCTCTCTATGTATTTTTTATATGACGACTCGAAAGCAAAATGTAAAGTTAATTTTTACACCTTCTGGGGATGAAATTTTTAAAAACCTTTTCTTTTTGCACCTTTAAAGATTATGACAACTCTGTGAATTAACTGTAAACTCTCTTTTGGATCCTTAGATATAGAGATGAAACCTGAAGTTCGTTCTTACTATATTGTAGTCTTTTAGAGGTGGTCATTTTTAAAAGCGTTTTTTTTAACAAGCGTCTAGGAATTAGAGGAAGCTGTGATCCACGTTTAAGGCGCTCTATGTAGGGGTATTTAGGCATTTATGTATACGTAATTTACATACTAATTATATAAATCAGAATTTAGAAAATCTAAACGTGTAACTGGAGAAAATTGTCAGTGTACACCTACAAAGTCTGAGCTTAATCTATGAATGAAATTACATCTCTCTACAACTTTTGGAACTGGAGATACAGAAGCAAAATTTAAAGTTTGATTTTACCTCAGTTTGAACTCTCTAGGGATGGAAATATTTGTACCTCCAAAACTTAAGAAATATTAAATTTCAACCCTCTATATATTTGGACGTAAAGACCCAGATATAAAATATAAAGTTTATTTTCAATCTATTTTTAACATTTAGGCGCGAAATTTTGGTAACATATTTATTTTTACACTTTTAAAGTCTAAGAGATACCTGTGTACGAAATTTCCACTCTCTACGCCTTTTGGATCTGGAGATGTGGAGGTGAAATATGAAGTTCGTTTTTACCTCATTTTTACCCTTTAGAGTGGAAATTTTCAAAACTATTTCTTAGCAAGTGTCTAGAACCTTAGAGGAAGCTGTGTATCAAGATACATTGTAATCTCTTCCTTGGTTTTAGAGAAACTGTGATGAGTGAAAGAGTGGAAATTAGCGACTATTGTGCAAACTTGGGCTAATGCACACGATGGGATGATTTATAGCGTATGAAAAATGCCAAGCCCTGGCCGGGAATCGAACCCGGGTCCTCGGGGTGAAAGCCTAGTACGCTATCAACTAGGCTACCGAGGTGGCTTATATATATATATATACATTACATTTAGAAATTACAACAGATAAACAGGTATAAAGTTTTTAACTAACATGTTTTACAAATACATAGCGTAGATAATATCCAGGATTTGATGTACAAATAAAAAATATAATATAACTTTAGCAAATATTTTTTTTTTTTTAGAGGCTAGTGTGTAATCCACTATACAAGTACTCAGTAGTTAAAGAAAGCATTGATTAACGCTCACCACGGATGACCATGGTGCGAGGCTACAACACATTCTTTAAACCCTTTCTAAACCTTCAGTAATCTTCAACAATACTCTTCCTAAACTGGAACGATTAAACTTTACCGTTAACTACTCCATTACCCTCCAGAAATCTCTTCTCTTTGCTCCTCACTGGTGTTCACATACAATTTAAAATAACGACGTCATTCAGGAGACACTACAAAGAGGATCCAAAGGTCGGGGGATGGATGAGGGGTGATCAAAGAACACAGGGTTGCCATTGTTTAGACATCTTTGCGCCGTTAAGTTTCCATTAAGCCTCGCATCCCTTTTAATAATTTCTTCATCCCTTATCAACGCCAATCAAACGGCTTGAAGAAAGGGTTGAAAACAATAAACGTACTGACGCGTTAAGTGCTTTTAAGCTGGGATTTTTGGGCTGTGTAAAATCGTGGTTTGGTCGAGTGAAATTTTGAATTGTGTCAAGGAACTATCAAAACGTACAACGTAATGTACAATTAGGTACTTTCAGAGTAGTTGTGGTTTTTGCTTTAATTTTTTATTTAAAACCTTGTTGAACCATATGCAAATAGTAAACAACATTCCATTTAATTGTTGGTAACGTTTTGTATTACTAATCAACATTGTGTATTAGTAATCAAACTCTAATCAAAAATTCTATTAGAAAATGAATCAGTAGTAAGAATCAGATCTATGACCATGAAGTAAAGACGATCGTGACCTTTATAAAAAATGATTTCATTCAAACTTAGCGATAAAATTAATTTTAGTAACAGCTTCGTCAAATTCGTTATACGAAAAAATTCATTTAACAAATAAAAAATGTGGCCAGTCAAGATATTCCTAATATTTTTAACGGACGATAGTTTTGAAATACTTGTACCGATTATACTGATTAACGACTATGTCTAAGAAATTTTCAAAACCAAATTTTCTTAAAGTTAATATAAAATCAGACGAAAGTTGCGAACGGTAATTTTATTAATAGTCCCTCAACAATACGTATTCTTGAGGTGAAGATCGGTGTCGGATTATTTGTAGCGACTAAACAACAGTATATAACATTAGTAAATCACGTTTTGACTAAATCCTTACATGCACTGTGTTGAAAAGAAGAGGAAAAGCGCGTGTGTATTATTGGTACGAAACGTTCTATACAATCTGAGCTGTTGCTTGCACAAACAGTTAGCAAAAGAGTTTTCTCTTCCGATCAATTAAATTACCACAAACCATAAATTTTAATTATTTTATTTTAAATTTTCTCACTCCATGAAGTAGGATTTAAAAATCAATTTTAAGATTTTAAGGAATAATTTCATTTGCTGATCTCCTAGGTCTATAAACGTAGATGTCAGTCTGTACTTTTTTTTATTTTATGTTTTTTCCTAGCTAGTTTGAAATTAAAGTTATTTTAATAAAACGTGAGTTTTGAAGCAATAAAATAAATCAACCTAACTTATGGAAATCAGTTTATCAGCTCAAATTTTGGTGTTAATTGAAAGTCGCATAATTTAAATATATATACGGTTAGAAGGTGAATAGCAAAAACCAAAATAACAGTAACCCCATCATGTTTTTTTCGGGTGTTTTCCAATGTACTTTAGATACACTTATTTTATCAAAGCTTTTAGTAAATTGTGTCGATTTATAGGTATCTTTCTATGACCACAGATTTAGCAAAATCTGGTATTTTATACTTTCGGAACCGCCTATATTAGGGAAATTATTGTATATGAGAAAGTTTTTACCCTATTTATTTTAAATGATTTTGACATCTAACGTTTTACTGGTATATTTCATTGTACATTAAGTATCAACTGGAAAAAAGTAGAAAGTTCAGTGATCTGGAAAAGTATTTTTATCTGATTAATATTTTTTTATAAATTTGTTCCCAGTTTGATTTGTTAGAAAAAGTTCATTCCTCTTTTCATCCGTTTAAGTACGATGTTAATGGCGAAACATTGAAATAAAATCCATTAAAACAATAGCGAGCACTTGCATCTGTAATCACTGTTTTATAGTTTTAACAATGTTCTACTGAACGTTTTGGTTAGTAAAAGAAACTTAACGTGACGTGGTTGGTTTTATACCAGTGACAATTAACTTTTTGTTTTAATTAATATTTTAAAAACTTATTAAAAAATAGGAAACATCCTTTAAAACTTAATTCGTTGCGATCGCGGATAAACTTTTCTAAAATTAAGTATAAGGCAAAAGCTGTTTTTGTTAACTGTTAAGTTATTGTCACGTTTAAAATTAATTGCTGTGAATCATTAATTTGCTACTAGCTAAAATGATGTATGGATTACATAGAAATTTGGTGTATCTCCGTTTGACACTACTGTTTCGACGTTTCGCTAAATCCTGTGCTTCTTCAAAGTGGTCGAACTCACCTCAACTGAAACGAAAACCATCTCAAAGTTGCCAGACACGATTTTGACAAAACATTAAACAATGTTTTTTTCTAGAAATAGTTGTTTTCAATGTTATTCACATTTTCCAATTCGTGAAGGAATCTGTTTGAAGGCCTATTTTTTATCCGTCAGTGAGTATTTGTTCGGAATTTTTGTCCGATTTGATTATTTTTTAAAGACTGTAGCCTATCGTTAAACCGTTTCAAAATGACGGCTTTTATCATAAATTTTTCACACTTTTGATTTTCTGATTACACCAACTAGATTATCAAGTTGGTGGTGTGAGTAATTTTTTTTCGTATTTACAATTGAATTTTAAAATTTGAAATGTAATTTATGAATGCTTGAATATGCAGTCGTTGAGTATACTACGTGATTAAAATCTTATGAGTCCAAAAGTGCTTCTAACACAGACATTATAATGTCTGTTTATCGTGTGTTTATAAACATTACTGACGATTGAACGTGTCAACGAATGGGTTCTCTGGTGACTTATAATTGTAACTTGACATTTCGTGACTATAAAAAAGTTTGTTTTCTTTTCTTTTTTGACCAAGAAACACAAACATTTTGCTTTGATATTAAATTCTGCGTTAATGTTATTTATGTAAAAAAATTCGGTTAGCCTATATATAGGTTGTTGTTTTTCCAAAATTACAATTTGGAAACCGAGAACTGGACCGTAAAATTGGTCTAGTATCCGAAAAGATAGTTCGAATGTGTTTTAATATTGATCACATTTAGGCTATACGATGGTACATAACTCAAGTCAGGGTAGCCAAGTTAAAATGAAAAGAAATTATCGTTCGGAAGTAAATGGGAAATACCAAAATAAATCTTGACCTCCGCCGAGGTTTTCTCGATTTACTTCCTGCCCATAAATATCTTTTGTTTGATATTATGTACACTAACGTAATTTATTAATCCTTATATATAAGTAATATAGTAATGTTTTAGCAATATATTACACTAGCATTACCCGTCGCGGCTTCGCCCACGAAACTTAAACTGTTTCAGTAATGTAATAATTTAGAAACATAAAAAATATATTATTAAAAGCGTGATCATCTAAACTCGTGATTATTTTACAGTGAATATGAACAAATATTATAATCTGACTATGTTGTTTTATTGTCTTCAAACGTGTTCCATTCGAATTTAAGAAAATCTGATCAAGAATATTTTTGTCCAATACCAACATTTATACCTATTCTATATTTTTGTCCATTTAAGGGATGAATTCGGGGGGAAATACTGAATTGCGTGTATCGTAATTTGTATTTTAAAATATTTTGTTTACTTTTAAGAAAATTTGATAAAAAATATTTTTATCTAATACAAACACTCTTTTTTCTCCCATAACTATTTTTTCCATTTTTATTCTTTTAAAGGGACGAATTCAGAAAAATGTTGAAATAAGTGTTTCATAGCGTATTTCTAGAATATGAGATACAAAAAATATTTTTGCAATATAAAATTGTACTCCTTTTTTATATTTTATACCTCCTTTCAATCTCTTTAGGGGATGCGTTTTGAGGAAAAGGTGAAAAATATATATTTCATTACTTATACTTAAGAGTGACTATGTTACGTTTTAAAAAGGTCAGATGAAAAATATATTTTTTCCAATAAAAATTGTTGTACCTCATGTTTACCTCTTTAGGGGTTGCATACTGGAAAATCGTTTTTCCGTGCACCCCTTTTTCAGTGCATTTCGACATTGTTGTAAGAATGTACCTTGAAAATATCAAGTCTTTAGCTATAATAGTATTGACTGTACGTTGATTATTAAATTTGGACTGGGTAAGTAGTTTAATGGTGTTAAGATCAAATTTTTACAAAATCCTTTCTTAGTACGCGCTTACATATTAAAACGAAGGTATCCTCAAAATTTCAAGTCTCTAGGTTTTATAGTTTGGGCTGTATGTTGATCAGTCAGTCAGTCAGGACATTGCCATATATATATATATATATATATATATATATATATATATATATATATATATATATATATAATAGAAATATATTTTTTATAAAATACACTCGTAATATAAACTCATAATACTAATGAGCCCTTGTGACATTCGCAGTTAATTGGAAAAAGAAATGAATAACATTCAACAATGTACGGTAATAACTTGAACAGCATTATAACACCTCTTCATAAACTATGAAATATTGTTGTCATTTATATGACCTATGAAGTATGAGGCAATTCTATTTTTTCTTGTTTGTACATGAACGAAAAGGAAAAGAGGTTAGGAAATTTTTATGAAATAGCAATCCATAATTGGACGTAAAAAAGCATGAATTCTGTAAATAAAATAATTCAAATAATACATTTGGCTGATATTTAATTATTATAATACACTAATCGTCGATATAATTCTTGTAATTTAAGATTACTGTACATATCTTCCTAAGTAATATCGTTGCAAAACCATGTAGGCCTACTAAATAGTTCTTGCCAGTATGAACTACTGTTTAAATAGACGTTATAGTAATTATTTAATACTAGTATAGTTTGTCAATTAAGCAATTAAATATCATTAATTATATTTAGGTTATTTGGTACAACATGTTTTACTTTATTCTACTTTTACATTTAAGACTATAGCCTATAAATTAATTACTGAATTCTAACATTATGCCTTATATTTATAAATAAATATAACTACTACTGGATTTTACATTATATAACTAAATTATGCTACAATATTTACTGTATACTAAAAGCAGAGTATTTTATTTAATAACATTGACATATTAGAACTGGCCTACATTATCTAAATGATTCTACTTTCAAAACTTATTTTGTCAATATTTTTTTGTCTTGGATAAAGTAATAATTTAATTATTACTTTTAACGATGTTTTTTTCAGCGATCAGCTGTTTTGGTACACAATTATTTGTCATCTATGGTTGCATTGTGCTGCACTCTCACGGGGACACTTTATACGTCTCCTAGAATTTCATTCACAAAACTTTTATCGTTGTTAAGTCGGTTTTATTTTATTGTAAACAATACGATTGGAAGTATGAGGCGTGAGAGTTACCTGGTGTTCTGACGAATTCCTATATATGTAGTTTCAATACAAGCTATTCGGTACAGGCAACTTATTTATGTAGTTTCACGTCCTTCTTTTTGGTACAAAAACCGGTTGCAATGCTTAGCGCAATAATAAATGAAAGATGTTATTTTTGCAATATATGCTGAAGCAATCCAATATGCTGAAGCAATCCAATATGCTGAAGCAATCCAATATGCTGAAGCAATCCAATATGATGAAGCAATCCAATATGCTGAAGCAATCCAATATGCTGAAGCAATTTGGTAGAATTTAACTGCCGATTGCATAAGAATATCTTTTTACGATTAAAGGGAACCAAATATTTGTATAGCGGTTTTCGAACTATGCAATTTTTTTATTTTTCACTTAAAGTTTTTCTAAATAATTGAATATGAAACATTTTTCTACATCATTCGTTTTAAATCGAGCTTGGTAACTTTGCAAAAAGAAGACTACACAAAGCTATGCATTTAAAATGCTAAATGTGAAATCATGTGAAACTAGTATAGCATACATTGAATACGTTCAGTGCATAGATCTCATTGCAATATGCATGAAATGGCCGATATGAATACATGAAGGCTCGTAAATAATTGTGCACCTGAATGTAACAAGATTGAAAATGAAACTAATGGTCGCTATGGGTGTTGACTAACCAGTCCTGATATTAATTTTAAGAACCGTCGATCACCAATGACAATAAATAGGATCTGTGCCCCTTTAGCGCCTAAACTGTAAGCCAAAAGCAATGAATGTAATAGTTTTAGTAGTTCGTACCCGAGTTTGGTAATATTGGTGTAACAACGAAAAAACATTTACAGAATTTTCATTAAACAAATGTGTTATTCGAGCGGCCATCACGGTAAGTCTCAGTCCTGGATAGTGCAATAAATTTAGAGATTGTTACAGTTTTTAGTAAATAAATAATTGGCTTGATTTGGTTAAAAAAATTGGCTCGAATATTTATTTTGGATGCACAAATTCGTTGCATAGTAAAATCTGTTCAAGCATTTTATAATTTCAGAATCTTTTCTTTTTTTATATCTATTTTAAAATTTGATTTCCTATCAAATCTGCTTAAAACGCTCTATATAGTATTTGTAAAAAATATGTCGTGAGATTGTCTATTAATTTTTAGAAAAAATCCTTTAAAAATACACAAAAATTTTTTTTAACCATAGGATCGTTTTTTTGAACAATCATTGACTTTCCTTTAAAATTCGGTTCGGGGTATGACAATAAACCTTTAAAAAATAACATAATCTTTCAAAATCGGTTAAGTAGTTTTATATTTTAAATTTCAGTAATGTACAAAGTTATTAATGTTATTATATCAGACAAAACTACTTTAAATACTGAAGGCAGGTGTCTTTTATTTCAAATTTGGGTATTCTTATGAACAAAAATTTGATAACATAAAGCGGATGATCTAGTTTCGAGAAATCAAACCAACCACTGGATAGATACTTTGGTTAGATATTTTGGATAGATACTTTGGATAGACACTTTGGATAGATACATTAGATAGAAATCAAACCAACCAAAATGTTGGGTAGATACTTTCAAAAATTTTTTTTTGTAGATATTACTTAGTTTATTTTTTTACTCTATTTATTTTAACTGAATACTTTTTGAGTAATAATTATTTTACATAAACATTTAATTTGGAAAAATTATTTTGTTACAAAAATATCTATTTGAGTATCAAATTTTGTAAATGTTAAAGTAAAAATAAACACGAATATTGCACAAGAAATAATTTAACAAAATACTTTACACATTTTCTTACTTTACACATAAAAATCCACAGCTGGTCTATTAAAGACAGATCTACAAAATAGTAAATCAAATAATTATGTTTTCTTTTCAAAATTTGTCATCATTGTTTTAAATGACACAAAGCGTTCTTTTAAACTGATTAAACTCTGCTTCTGGATGTCTTTCATCTTCATTCCGCTCTTCTCGTCTTATCTCAGCAATGCTGCGTTCCGTATTTGGAGATCACCTGGGCTAAGGAAGGGTGACCACTAAATATGAAGCAGATTTGTTCTAAGACAAGTGGCTACGCATTCAAAACCGCCGCTTGACTTTGCTCAGCTCCATTTCGTTTTAAGTGGCCGCATTTACGTCCGCTCCGCATTTGGTGGCCACTAGGCCTAAAACCAAAAACAGGAACAACCGCATAATACTAATGCTTAGAGTGGCATTGATGAAGCTTTTAAAAAGTACAACGTACGCCTAAAAGCCTAGAGCTACTTAAAATACTAAAACTTAAATCAGTAACAAAGTTCAACTAAGTCCGTATTCAGCGTTTCTTCCTGTTTTTAGTTTCCTGTATTTTAACACAAGTTTAGGAAACTTGGCTTATATGTTCCAGCTTTTAAGTTTCAATATTTTAGGTTAGACACTCGAGAACTAGATTAGATTCACATTCTTGAAATATTCTCTTGAAACACACTCTTGAAATAAACAACAATAAACTTATATTGAAAAATTAAAATCGGCAAAATTATTAGTGCCGATTTTTTTTTAGCTAACGACCGTGATTTTTTAATAAGATAATATAAATGACTCGTAAGAATATAAATTAAATGAAAAACTATTTTATTTTTGTTTCAGTAACACCGGTACAACACCTACTGCTATGGCCTCATTGCGCTTATAATAAAATGGACTTTGTTGGCTACTGTATGAATGAGATTTGAAATTTGATTAAAGCCTTTACAGGAGTCCAATAAATTAGCGTGAATTGAATGACAAAATCCAATTTATATAGTTAAAACAAAGGCTAGTACCAATCTGATCTGTTTTTGGTAGATTAGTTGTAATTATGGGACCGGAAATACATTTTCTATCCTGAAACTAGTAGCCTACATTACTTGATGCATTAAAAATCTATTTTAAATATAATTTTGTATTAAAATAAGAATCTGTATTCCTGATAAAAAAAGTATTGCCGTTTGTTGTCATTGCATTCAGTGCACCTTTCTTTGCTTCCTTAGACGCGTTCGGATTCCTCACATTCTCAAAAAGTAAGTCCATAGAGTACACAAACAATGGAATTTTAGATGAAAATCTACGAAACTGGTCAATATGAATACAAAATTAACAAAACTATAAAAAATGGAAGAATTTTTGCATTAAACTCAATGTTTTAAAGATAATTATTTAAGTCTAAGCGTATGGCTTTTGTTTTGTACGAGGGTTGATCAAATATAAACGAGACTGATTTTTTAAAAAATTTATTGCTTACTTACAAATTATTCTTGATACAACTTATTTTTCTACATAGTCTCCCGCACGAGTAACACATTTTTCCCACCGGATTGGAAGTTTTTTAATTCCATCTTCGTAAAAAGTTCTCGGGCGTTCATTGAGCCATTGGAGCACGAAGGTCTCCACTGCAGAATCGTCTTCGACACGCTGGCCTCCAAGCGCCTCTTTGAGTGGCCCAAACAGGTGATAGTCGCAGGGTGATAAGTCTGGACTGTATGGGGGATGTTCCATTGGTTCCCAGCCAATTTGATCGAGTTTAAGCCTCGTAGCGTTCGCCGAATGTGGTCGGGCATTATCGTGAAGAAGAATGACGTTTCTCGCCGGTTTAGATTTCCTTTTCCTACGAAAAGACTGTTTTGCGGCCTCTAAAACATCGCAATAATATTGTGCATTTATTGTGCGTCGTTGATGGAGGAAATCGACGTGAAAGGCGCCTTGATTGTCGAAAAATACAGTGGCCATTACCTTCCCGGCCGACGATCGTGATTTGGCCTTCAGGTTTTCTACTGCTTCCCGTCCTTCGGCGAATTCCTTGTGCCAAGCAAAAACGCGAGCTCTTGACAGGGTCCTGTCCCCGTATTGAGCCGTCAGTCTACGAAAGATTTCAGTCGGATTGACCCCCTCCTTGGCCAAAAACTTAATAATAGTTCTCTGCTCCACGGAAACGTGCACTTCACTCTCATTCATTGTATAGTTTTATACTGAAGGGTCCGAACGGAAATGTTGCCCGTCTACGCCCGTCCCTAACCTCCCAGGCTACCTGAAACCCCACCCTTTAGAGTTCAATGTCCAACGGAAAAGTTTTTAGAAAATCAGTCTCGTTTATATTTGATCAACCCTCGTATCTAGCTGAACTGTTGAAAATTTGAGAACTTGAATTTTGTTAATTGTCAAATTAAAAGTGTAAGGTATTATTCCACATTTTTATTGTATGAGAGTGAAAAAAATCTTTTTTTGAAAGTTTTAAAATAGTCTAAGTCCCTTAAGTGAGTTTTCCCTTTTGGTCGATTCTCAATCTTGGAGTATTTTTAAGAATTTTTTCAACAACATACAACATACCATTAAAAGTAATAAAATAACTAACCCAAAATTGGCATTAGCGCTTTTCAGTACGTAAACAGTTTCATGCGTTGTTATTTTTCTCTCTAAATATGTAATTTGGGTTCGAGAGCTATAGACGAAAAAGTGTTGTATTGTAAAAGTCCTAATTTCTTGAAATATGCGCTACTAGATCTTTTTGATTTTTTTAAATATGCAAAAACAATAATAATTTAAATCAGTGTAACAATATAAAATTAATTATAATTAGTTAATATAATTAATTAATTATTATAATTAAACCATATCTCGGACGAAAATTTAAAATAATTGTGACACACAACTGACCAATTTCTAAAATTTTTTTATCTATTTTCGAATTTATGATTTTACAATCAAATACAGCATTAAAATATGCATATACAGTACTAGCATTTTGATATTTCAAATTGAATTGCAAATACAAAAATTAAACCTGACCGCCGTCACATTAAATTTATTAATTTCAATTGATTTTCAAAATTCAAAATGCAGTAAATGCAGTTTTTAACGCTGATTAAGATGATAGAATCATATTTTCAAAAATATTATTTACAACAAAAACGGTATGAATTTTTTAAAGATTTTAAACGGTCACCATTTTGACCAAAATGAACAAATTTTGCCGGGACTAGGAAACGATCGTAGATTATATGATTTTCAAGAAAAGGTGCGCGCGCATGTATTATCACTCTAACGTTTGCAATTTCCAATTAGATTTATGCGTGGCACGAAAATTGATTTCGTTAGTACATTTAACAAGTTCGTTACACAGCAAAAACAGTTAAACAGATTAAATACGGTGAAAGTTTAACCGTTACAAAATTAAATCAAAATTTAAAATAGTTTGAAATAAATTAAATTAAGAACTGTTAAAATTAAACGGTATTACCGTTACAATTCACAATTGTAAACAAATACAACTTCTCACCTTACACAGTTTTGAAAATTTATTTTCACTGTTGCAACCAGCGTCGAAAATATCTAAAAAAATGATTTTAAATATTCAAATTTCATTGAAATAAAAAATAAAATTGACGAATTGTCATTTTCTTATTTTTATTTTAAAACACATAAATATAGCACATATTTTTTTATTGTCAGTTATTAAATTTTGTTAAGTTTAAAAATTGGCTTCAATCACGTCAGCGATATGGTTGAACGCAAAAACCATTTAATGGTTTACATATTTTTTTACATACTGTAAAACTAAAGAACATCTAAGTAATTAATAAACTTAAAGATAAAGAATTTTGTAAGTGTGCTTTGAAATTGACACTAAATTTGTATTTTTTCTCTGGAGGGTTTGGCACCACTGACGGCCGGTTATAAAACTTCAAGGCAGACTTTAACAGATGTACTTAGGTTAAAATTTAAGAGCGCGGATGGATTAAGTAACAAACAGTTATCACTCTCCCGGGGTTTGTGAAGTCCAATTTGTACAAGAGTAAATTTACTGTGCGTGAAGCGAAGTTGCCGGCGATCGTTCTTTGCTAATTTTAAATCTCATTACTTTAAAGGCGGCTACGCTGAGGGGTTTCTTCTCTGTAGAGAAAGTATTGTGACTCGCCAAAACATGCGTTTTTGGTGGGTTCATTCCATTCATAGCCACTAGGTCGGTTACAGTAAATAATTAAAACTTTTTGCATTCAAGTTTCTTTCCGGAAGTCTAGTCAAACTTCAAGAAAATCGGTCTGATTTCTCCAAACATGTTTAATTCAGCGTCCGGAATTTAATGCAAAAGACACAGTTTAAAAATAAATGAAAACACACAAAACGATCAGGAATGTTTTCGATTTATTTCGATCCACTCTTTATCGTAAATATCTTTTATTTTAAATTTGTTAAGATGATTAAAGTAATGACTAAAATTTGATCAAAAATTGGCAAAAAAATTTTGAAAACTGAGCAGAAATTTTTCCAATCTTCCTAACTGGAATTGTTGAGACTATATCGTTCTATAAAAACGTTCAACTAAATTTTAATAAATTTATTTTACAGTAGATTTTGAAAATATATTTTTTAATACTCGTAATAATTTTTCTTTACTGTTATAGTGTTTCAAAAATAACTACTTGTGAAGAAAACATTTTCAAGATAACTTCTAAACATGTCAAATTTTATCAAACAAACGGTAATTCAAATTTCCCATACAAAGAAGGTTCAAGTAAAACCTAATTTTAGGACTCTGATGCACTACAAACGTAAGGATCATAATTTCAAGATGCATGATTCAATTACTCAAAACAAAATAATTTGTGAGTCCATCATAGACATGAATAAGGAACTAGGATAAACTCCTGCCGCCCAGTCAAGGTTACAATACAAAGTGTATCTTTATTTTTTTTAAAGATTTGGATGGTCGAATTTTCGAAATAGTTTAGCCGCAATTTGAATGCTGGATTTTATATACTCATATAATATATAAACAATGTCCTTTCCTAAAAAAGTGCTATAAAGTTTAGGTCCGACGTTCATTCATGGGGGAGGGGTCTTACAATGATGATCATTCTACAAGAAATTCACTAAACATCCAGCTTATCCATGTCCCTAGCGCGTGTTCAAGTATACCTATATCCGCGGCACAAGCGTACACTAAGAGGCAACAGCACAAGTCCACTTTTGTGATGAAGTCTCCAGAGTGACGTAAGGGTTCCACATCCCTTACATGTGACATTCGTATATTACAGCATCTTTGACAGTTGGAAGGGTTCGCAGACAAAGACCACTTTAAACGCCCTTACAGCACGTTCATTGTTTGGCTAGGCTTCTCGGTTTTAATTCAATTGTTCCATGAGCTAATTTGCTGAAGAACAATTATTCGGGTAGATGAAAGTGAATTTTATGTTTTGTCGAATATTTCCGTGAATCACAGAACACCATATTTGTCATTTTTGTTTTAACATTTACTTGAAACATTACTACAAGTAATACTTTTATGGGGACATTCTTGGTTTTTCTTTTCTCTCTTTACAAAATACTAAGTAAGAAGTGTGATGGTGAAAAGGAATATAGGATTTTAATGGATAAATCCATCTTCAGAATTCAATAAAATCCAGGAGTGGTTTGATTTTGATGTCTGTGCAAATCCGTGATTACTAAATAATTTGATCTCTTTCATCAATTGTCATTTATTTCGAGATAGTTTCACATTCTTATTTTGATAAAATAAAACTCTTAAAACTCAAATTTTATCAAAATCGGAGAAGTTGGTATAATGCATCATAACTATTTATAAAACTTTGTTAAAATTTTAGTAAAATAGGAAAATAAAAAATACAGAAATTATTGTAGCAAATTTAAGTAAGAAAACATTTACTGTCCAACAGTAAATTTGTTTTGTATAAAATTTGTTAAACTACGTTTTAATATCATTTGAAATCATTTTACATTAACATAATTTGAGCATCGATTTTGAAAGTTGTTTTCCGATTATTTTGTATATAGCTTTTGACAGAATTTTTTTTGGGGAGAATAAATGATATAAGAAAGAGTTTTTGTTGTACAAATAACTACAGTTGTTTTAATCTTCATTAAAATTATAGCTTCATAAATTTTTGAAATGCTATAAAGTAGTTTCAGAAAAAACAAGTTTAAATCATGGAATTATTGCTAATATTTATTTTTATGAATGCTTTAATATTTTAAGAGTATATTTTAATAAACAATATTTTTGTAATTATCTAATTTTATGCAATTTTTAGCTAGTACTCAAAATGAGATGAACGGAGTAAATATTTTTACAAAACGAATCAAGTTGAATTCTTATCATACAGTCCTAAGTGCAAGAACCATTGATTGAATATAACAAATTTTTAATTAAAAGTTGTAAAACGCACTTAATGTCCAATAATATACTTACATTAATCCTGCATTCTAAAGGAAAATAAAACAAAATAATCCTTACCGTCTTCAAATCCTCGCCATTCTTGTAAATTAAAACAAAAGCTTTTATTAAAAAAGAAAAACCTGAGACTTTTGTTTATATTAAGCCCCTGGAGGTCGTAACACTGTTTCTAAAACCGAAGTAAATATTCCAAGGAAGCTTTCTTAATACCCTTGTCAACAATACTAAATAAGCCCCGTCAACTTTAACCCCCGAACCTCCTCCCCCGTCAATGTGCCCCGCCAATTGTTCTCCCGTGAATGACTCAGCAATCCCTGGCTTTCGTTTTAAAGTCTTCTATTGTAATTGTCTTAATATTCAAATGTTTTAAACACTATTGGCTGCAGATATTCTGTGAAATATTTCATAAATTTGAATAAAATAAAGGCCAAACATAGAGGTGGTAAAAGTATAGTTTATAATTTGAACCAGAAAGTAGTTCCTGCTTTGGGACGAGCCCGTGTGAATGCGTAATTGGCTTCTAAATACTAATGTATTTAAAGTGAAATTTTAAAACAGGCGTAAAAGGATGATCGAAAACTTATTTTAAAGGTTTCGGACTCGAATTTTCAGAAAAACTATACTTTTTTCTTAAAAAGTACTTAGGAAGGGCAATGAGAAGTAAACGTTTTCTTAAGAAATGAGTGGTAAGATCAGCTGTTTTCAGTATCATTATTTTCAATAAATTCTGTTTTAATAAAAGTATTTTAAATATTGTTCAGTCTCAAACATTTTTTATTTTCTGTGTTTTGAATTTTTCATTCTTGAAATTTTTTGAGACATCCTGCAATTACTAGGAGATCAAGAATAATGAGTTTATAATTCGTAAATATAATATTTATGTTTTTAAACAAATAAATAAAGACTATTGCATTTAGAACCACTAGTTAATTATTAACTTTAAAAACAGTATATTTTTCTAAGAGAATTCACTTTTACCACTAGAGTGAGATATTTTTGTAAGGCGATTATATTTTTCTTTAAATTTACTGTGGAAAGAATATTTTAAACTACTTAGTACTCTAACTTTAATTATGAATGCTCGTTTAAAGAGAGTTTAGTATCTCATGGACTGATTCTGAGAAATTAGATAGATTTTTCTGTTAAAGTCATTAGTTTACAAACATGTTTTTAAGTACATTTTTATTTAGTACATTTTTTAAGTACATTTTTTGGAATTACTATATTAACTCCTTTAAACAATATAATTAATGCGGGGAAGGTTATGCACTTTTTCGCACTATTTACTTTTTTAATTAAAGTGAAACTTTTTGCACGTAAGTATTGTGCTTTAAACGATATGTAGGTTTTATAATATTTCAAACAAGATGTAATGACAATAAAAACATGGTTATACGTGCAACGCTCACAATTGTGACAGTTTCAGAATGGCGCCAAGCAGCTGTAAATGCATGGCCTAATCGACTTTGTTTCTGAAGGTGAGGCTGACTCATTAATTCCGAAACTTGTTACATTAAGACGGCGTAAAATGTAATGTTACAGATAGCGGGGAGGAATGGCACTTTTGGAGTCGTGAAGTGCGATTAAGAAATTAAAACAAATTTACGGCCTTCTTGTGAATCTCTTGGTGACACTGTTGTAGAAACTTTGATAGGCGAAACGTTCCGTTCTTAACTCTATTGTTCAGGTTGAAGGCAACAACTTTAATGTTTCTAAACTTTTCATAATTGCAGACTGTCATATGCAATCGATTCGGGACCAAGTGAAAATAACAAAACATGTAAAAGTCGTTTACGGTGTTACAAGTCGTTGTTGTTGGGTATGTTTTATTTTAAGCGAATTTCTATTGGTCTTGTAATAAGACATTTTATTAGTGAATTTCCATCTTGCAAATGAATATTTGGATCGGTCATTTTGACGGTATTTGAAATGAACGCCGTTTTATCCTCAGCTCTAGAACACCTTTAGCATCTTACTTCAGTTTAAAAATCTAATTTAACCTTCGTAATTAGCGCTGAGATTTAACTTTTTTATATTTCCACAATTTATTAAAAAATTTAAGTGTATTTTTTCATAATTGTGGTAGATTTTAAGGCTAGTATATAGTCCTAAATCAGATTTTAAAAAAGTATAAAAAACTATGGTTATGTCGTTTTATTGTTATTGAAAAGTCGCTTCTTTCACGTCAGAAAAACAGCTGTGTGCCTCAAGCAGTATAAAAATACTTATTTATTTATCAAATAAGATATTATAGTGCCCATCACCATCATGGATTCAGTTCTGAATTTGTTAACTCTAGAATTCTGAAAACTGAATTTCATCTCTGGAACATGTGTATGGTTGTCTTATATAAATTCATTGCGTTTGTTTCGTTTTTTCTTCTTGTTTAGTGTATTTCGAAAATAGAATGATTTCCCTTCTAGTTCAGTGTATTTCAATCTAGAATTTCAAACTAGAATTTTCCTTCTAGTTCAATGTATTTCGAACTAGAACGTTTTTTCCTTTTTGTTCAATGTATTTCGTAATAGATTGTTTTTCTTCTTTTTTAATTTATTTCGATCTAGAATGTTTTTACTCCTTGTACAATGTATTTCGTAATATAATGTTTTTCTTCTTTTTCAGTGTATTTCAATCTTAGAATGTTTTTCCTTCTAGTTCAACTTATTTCGAACTAGAATGTTTTGCTATTTCTTTAATATATTAAGAAATAGAATTTTTTTTCTTTTAAAATCTATTTATCGAAATATAATTGTTTTTCAAAAGTAACTTCATTTCAGGTGCCTAAATGCTTCATTGAGCATTTGTGAAAAAAATAATAATTGGATATTAGACATTTTGTGTTGTGATTTTATTGCTATAATTTGCTTTAGGAAAATATGAGTAAAAGTAAAAGAAATGTTTATAAATAGGCCATATGTATTAAACTGTATGTATTCCATCTATAAGAGGAAATTTGTAATTAACAACCTTATTAGGTTATTTATAAATACTTACATAATGCGTTTGACAAATATTGCTAAATATATCAAAGCTTTCACTTATAAGATGTATAACTGTAATAAGTAATGTTTAATAAGTAATTGTATAATAAGTATCAATCACTAAATATAATTTTATTTAAACAAAACAAAATCTTTACGTTTCTTTGAAATATTGGTCCATGTTTTGTGCACAGGAGTTGAAGCTCAGTAAGCAATAGAATGAAATTACTTTTAAATATGTAAGGGTAGGATAGCTTCGAGCAAGACGTCTTAAATAAAGCAAAGGAAAATGTCTTGTTCACTGCTTCTCGGGCACTTAATTAGGATATGGTACCATAGTAGCATTTTATATTAATGCTGGTTTACCATGATGGTTGACCACAGAAAATGTGTTATTAAATCACTTGAAAAGTAAATTCTATGTAAAGTCTAGTTCACTTTTTAGGATTTTTAAAATTAAAATTTAAATTCTATGTAAAGTCTAGTTCACTTTTAGGATTTTTAAAATTAATACATAAATTTATGTTAAAATACAGGTTTGCGTGTAGGAGAGAGAGAGAGAGAGAGAGAGAGAGAGAGAGAGAGAGAGAGAGAGAGAGAGAGAGAGAGAGAGAGAGAGAGAGAGAGAGAGAGAGAGAGAGAGAGAGAGAGAGAGAGAGAGAGAGAGAGAGAGAGAGAGAGAGAGAGAGAGAGAGAGAGAGAGAGAGAGAGAGAGAGAGAGAGAGAGAGAGAGAGAGAGAGAGAGAGAGAGAGAGAGAGAGAGAGAGAGAGAGAGAGAGAGAGAGAGAGAGAGAGAGAGAGAGAGAGAGAGAGAGAGAGAGAGAGAGAGAGAGAGAGAGAGAGAGAGAGAGAGAGAGAGAGAGAGAGAGAGAGAGAGAGAGAGAGAGAGAGAGAGAGAGAGAGAGAGAGAGAGAGAGAGAGAGAGAGAGAGAGAGAGAGAGAGAGAGAGAGAGAGAGAGAGAGAGAGAGAGAGAGAGAGAGAGAGAGAGAGAGAGAGAGAGAGAGAGAGAGAGAGAGAGAGAGAGAGAGAGAGAGAGAGAGAGAGAGAGACGTTCACAATTCCAGTCAGATTTGATCCAAAACATGGTCCGAAAATCGATTTTGGTAATATCTTGAACAAGTTTGTTAACCAGCAATTTTCGTTCAACAGTTTAAAAATTGCAACAGTTTAAAATTTTGCCTTTTTTTAAAATTTCACCACCACAATTTACGTTAAAATATGAACAAATTAGCGTTTTAATTTTCATCTGTTGAAATAAAAAATAAATTTGCTTGCGGTCAGGGTTCATTTTTATTTTAAACATAATTTAAAGTTTAAAATTCTAGGATATGAAGATTTTATTGCTGATTATGATTGTGAAATAAGAAAGTAAGGTTAAGGTAAACCAATTACTTTTGGAAATTATTTTGGAAATCCTAAATATATAAATAATATGAGGTTATAATAAAACATTATTTTAATAAGGATTCTTTGTTCGCGAGTGTTTTAGTTTAAAAATTATCGTTTGTGTTATTCCTTAAATATTCATTGTTATGCTCTTCAGGTTCCCATTACTGGAACGAAAAAATTCTGAACGCTAGTGGACGATAATCACTGAAACTTTCTGCAAACCAACTTTTACATGATGCCCTTCAGCTTTCAATATTGGACAATAGAATGCTTTCCATTGTCCTCACGCATTCTATTTTACACGTTATAAACTAAAAACTAGTTCTCAAAACCCACTCATCAGATTTTGTTTGAATTTTCAGTCAGACATAACCACGGCTAAATAAACGGCGGCTATGATTTAATTTATTCTGTGTTTTTTCTATTTACAGTCTGAGAGAAAGTTAAATTTTTATTTCAGTTTTACTACACTGTCCAAAGTGATGAATATTTGACAAAAATGTATTTAAAATTCTCTTAAAACTAACTTAAAGTCTTTTGACAAATTCATCAGTCGTTATATCCCGAACCGGATATTTAGGGCTATTCGACCCATATATGTGACTTACGGACTACATTTAGGTGACAAACTTTTGAATTAAAAATTTTTAATGGTCTCGAAATATGAGCAAACTAGATCTACATGCCAAATTCCATAAACATATTTGAATCAGTTTAGGTTCCAGCAATGTGTACAGACAAACAGCCAAATAAAGTAAAATTCCCAGCCTAAAAAATCACGGATATTGTACAGTTAAAACATGTAGATTTTTAAATTCACAAAAACTTGCATACGTTTAATACCTTAATACACATTTACAGTAAAACGCTCCAATCCATCGCTACATTTAGGCCTACTGAAAACATTTCATAGTCGGCTGTGTGGGACAATACACGTCTATTAAGGTAAAACTGAAACTGCTCAAAATAATTGTCATTCTAGAACCAACGTTGCCATTCAATACAACGATAGCAACGACATGGCAACAATGCCACTGTGATTGTTCACTTTGTCATGATCGATACACCCAAATTACACCACAGATTGTTCACTTGAGAGCACAGATTAGAAATATGACAATGGAAACGGGATATGAGAATACGGAACTTGTAAAAACTCGAGTTATTGTGGAGAAATCTGTGCAATGTGGTTTTATTTGAAGAAGGAAACATAATTCTTCTGTATTTTTCACAATAGGGCTAATTTGTCTTTCTTGACATACATGTTTGTAACAGTATAAAAACCTATTTAAATTTAAGTAAACTGACGATAACTTTAGTAAAAAAATCTTATGAATATCAATTTGATAACAACGACCACGACAAGATCCAGGAGTCGGAATCATTAAACTTTTGGATAATTATTTCTGGAACACATTTTTAGAAATAGTTAAAATTGGATACATGTAACATACAAGGTTGGGTTTCGGAAGAATATTAGACGCACACACACTGACGTTCTTAATTTTCGTCTGATTTTGGTTAAAACGTGGTTAAAAATAATTTTAGTCATAGTTTGAACTTGCGTTACGGAACACATTTCACCAATATTTTTAGAATGACGACAAATAATTTTAAAAAATCACTATTTTATTTGAAGATTTCGGAAATTATTATCTTACCATCGTAACATTCATCGTAGTCTAACTTACAACGTATATTGTTACTATTTTTTTTTTAATATAGGTTTATAGAAAGTCGAAAATGAACACAACGGGTGGTTCATTTTTGTGATTCTATTGTACTTACGAATACAAAATTTGCAGGGTATGTAAAACCTAATTTCTTATATAATAAATTCAAAGTTTTTCCTATGTTAGAGAGAGAGAGCTGTGTTAGTATATTTAAATAATTAAAATTATTAGATTGTCCACTTACTGGGTTATTAAAAGCAAAGTAGATGTACTAAATTTGCCGGATCGAATCTGTGAAGATCGAACACCATTGACAAAATGATTCATCGCTGATCAGCCCTTTATGAAAATTTTGATTCTATTACGTAGAGTTACCAGCGAAATATGTTTTGCAGTTTTGAAATATGTTTTGTAGTATTCCTTTTTTCTGATATTTTTCAATTTGCTCAACCAAATCTGACAAGTAATTAAAATAATAAGCTAATGATATGTGCAGAATTATATGAAATTTTGCCGATGATAAATTACTTTTTCTACAGTTTATTTAATGCAGTTTCATTTTAAAAAAAAACACAAAATTATGTGGGTCTTATTTTCATCAGTTTCTGTAATTTAAAATGAAACCATATATTCTACAAAACAAATTGTTTAATTGTAACTTTTTTTCTATCATAATAAACAAATTATTGTTTAACAAGCCATTTAGTTAATGATTAGTGTTTTCCTACTGTTGTTGTTTGTGAACTTTTAAAACGTTATTTTTACTTGTATTTTTACTTTAAAACGTATTGTATTACTTGTGCATTACAATTTTCCGGCAGCTAATAGTATTTTCTAACTCTATCAATATTTCGTTATACTTACTAATTCGGTCTTGTTTTTTCAGATGTCACCTATAAGCCTCGACCACCACTACTTGAAGGTAAGTGTGGAAATTTAAACAATATTTTTAATATTTTATAAAATATACCGATATTACTTATATACTGTTTCAGCATATTATATATTTAAAGTTATTTTTAATAAAATTTATTGTTAGTACTTATTGATCCAACTTACTCAGTTGACGTTACTGGGATTATTTTGACAAATTTAAGAGTAATTCCATTTCCAAAAATTCGAAAATTATCTACGTACTGATATTCAAGTGGCAGGCCTGTCTTGTATTAAATATCGCCTCTTCCTAGTTCTTTACTAAGATCCTCTACTCACTGATGTATATATATATATATATATATATATATATATATATATATATATATATATATATATATATACACTGATCTAATATCTGCATAATTATTTTGCATTGTTATTTTCAATACATTTTTCAAACTTGTTAATTTTAAATCTTGAAATAATTGACTGCTTTATTATTTATTTATTCGATTAAAATATATTTTTGACCACTTTTAATTCAATATTTCCATATTTTCTAATATATTTAATCTACGTGCCTTATTAAAAAAGTGTACAATTTGCTTGCAAGATTTTAGTTTTTTTCGCCTACATTGTACTTTTCGTTCGTTCGAATAATGTTTACTTTTCGAAATGTGTCAAATTTGAGTAATTTTACGTTTTGTTTTAAACTCGGTTTCCATTTTTCGTCTATTGTGATCTGTATCTATATCTATATTGTGTTACGTTCTTATATTTGTTCATTAACTCTATTTTCAATACATTTTAAAAATTTTAAATATTGTTATACTGTCTGATATAGTTTTATTTCTATTTACACCTACCTTAACAATTTATTCATTTTTGAAAAATTGGTTAACTTTATTTAATGTTAAAAAAATGTTCATTAAGAATTCATGTTATAAAAAGATTAATACATGAGAAAACACATTGAAAAAGGAAATGAACAAAATATGTCTTATAGTTGATAACAACGGATAAAAAAGCATTAATAATTAAAATTAAAGAAGAATAAAGAAAATGTGAAAACTATTACAAGCAAAGAGAAAACAAATTGTGGTAGGTGCACTTTTACTCAAAAATAAACGTATGTATATTGGACTCGGTTAAGAAAATTTAATTTGAAATTTGCAATAAACACTAATAATACTACTACTGTAGTAACAGTATAATGTATAATATTAAAATACAAACAATGTAACAAAACGGAGTTTATAAACTAAATTAACGTATTGCTACTAAGACGAAAACTATATTATAGGCTGGGAAAAAGGCGATTAAAACTGGAAAAAGGCGATTCCATTATTATAGGCTACCAAACCAAGACTGAGCGTCCCAGACCGCTGATTGGGAGAGGAGGAACCAAGCTGCAAGCCAGGTCACCGAATCCCGCATAACAACGTTCGCAGCGACTATAGCACATTGTATATATATGCTTAATTGAAAATAAATCGGGTTAAATATAGAAGTAGATCAATGAGAAGTACAATTCCTTTTAATACAGAAGTAGGAAAGCCGGAATTGATTATATTTAAGTTTGATCTGACACTAGAAAACCAGTATTATATTGATAGACTACTTCTGAAAACATTTAGACGCGTCATAAGAATGTATAAAAACCTATGTCAATATTTGGCAAAAAATATACTCAATGTAAAGAAGTTTTCTTAGCAAAAATATGCATTTAATTATATAAATAACAAAACGGCATAGTAACATAAGAAAACTCTATTTAGAGAAGGAAAGGTTTGTACAAAAGTGTTAAAGAATTACGTACACCCGCAGGATATAGGCTGTAAGTTTAATAGTGACAGCTGATTTTTCACTCAACTAAAGGAACTGATGACTGCCGCAGCGAACGAACACCGCGGTTACAGGAGCCCCGCCGCCATTAGTTAGCAGAACAAACTGCGGTGTTTGTGCGCCGAGGCAGCGCACAGATAAATCGCTTCTTTGTTTTTCCAAACTAAATCTTCCGTTCTTACTTTCTGTGTCTCTTTCAAAGTATCTTTATTTATCACAGTCTCGTATGAAGTGATGAAAAAGTCAGTTTAAATGAAATTCATACTGAAAGTATTTACTGACTGATTGAAACTTATGGAAGAACCAGCTGTTTGGAAATTGAAAGTCGATTTTCTAATGTAAAAAAATATTTTGATATGATATTAAAATTATTAAGACGTTAATATTTTAATACATTTAAAAAAAAGAAAATTAATATTATTATAAAAATGATAAACTACTTTTTTTTAAATTAATTTGTGAATTAAAAATTAGTAACGTAAAAAATTATAAAATAAAATTACAAAACTGATAACGAATACCTTTACTTTTATGGATTATGGAATTTACAGCTTGTTCCAAACTTCTGCCAAGTTTTCTTGGTTAACCACTTGGCAACTAAAGCTACAATCAGTGACCCTCATTAACATTTCACTACGTCAGGAACAGAATATGAACTCACTGGAAATTTTGGTGACAAACTGTATTCAGTAAACAGTGTCAAAATTGAACTTTATCGCATTCAATTCATATTATTTAATAATCCCTGTGCACATTCCGCTGACGTGATAGAAGCGAATTTCCAAAAGTACATTTCTTTATCTTACTCTTTTTGAAACTTTTTTTCCAATTTTACCGATATAGGCAAATCAGCGTTGAAATCTGGTGCAATTTAAACTTCCATATCACACTCACTGGTAATGTGAAAACGGACACAGACTGCCGTCCAAAAATTTTGTAACTTAAACAAATTTTATAAATTAAAAATGATAATTTATGCATTTTGTACAAATAATTACAATGATTAAAATAGGATTTTAAAAAAATAGAACAATGCCTTATACATTTTTTAAAATTTAAAATAGCTACCATTTAGAAACTTTTTGATAATCCTTTTTTTCTCATTAACAAACTTGTACAAGCTATTATCATAATCGATTTTTGAGTCGTTTGAATGAAATCTTATAAACATTGCAAAAGTGAGCGTGCTAAAACACACACACACACACACACACACACACACACACACACACACACACACACACACACACACACACACACACACACACGATGTGGTCTAGAGGTCAGCTCATTTCAAGGTCTCGGGTACCATGACGGCAGTTCCAGGAGCTCATTTTTCCAAAATAAATTTGCTAATAAAAGTCAGCAATTTTTAAATACCGAATCAAAACTAAATAGTTAGCTGAAATGTGGGTCCGAAAGCTACTGGCAGAAAAGCAATAAAAAAACGGAAATCTAAAAGACGTAATTTTTATAAACAGGCTCATCAAATTTCACTTCAAATAAGTATTGTCATGATGAAGATATAACTGAAGATAGTAACAAATGTGAAATATAGACATTTCCCAGGATAAATTGACAAACCAAAACAAACATCTACTATAATCATAATATAAATTTAATTTTTGTTTAGAATTTTTGAACTTCGAAATTTTGCAAAGAGTCATAGTTGTTCAACAACGTATCTTCATTTTTAAGTAAAATTTGAACAAAATATGAATTAATTTTAACTCCGTATCCTGGTTTTTTGTTAATCGCTCCTGAAAATAATTTTTTGTAAAAGATACCTATTCGGATACCCATAAAAACTCCGAGCCTAATTTCATATTTAATCTATTCAATGTTCTTAAGTTAGATAGTAGTTAGTTGATTATTGTTTTTTTTACAAAAAATCGCTTTAAACGTTTTTAAAATTAAATTTTAATTTCATTTTGGCATGAAGATCTTTTCTGAGATACGCGTGAACTTCATTTATTTACTTGAAAACTTCGTCTATTTATTGCACATAATGTACGGATACGATTATTGCACACGATACTGTAGTGGACTAATTCAGTTTAATTCTAAGCATTTTATGGGATTGATAAAAAGCAGAGAAATTCTATTTTTGTCTAAAATTTTCAGTCTACCGTTTCGGTACGGGTTAAACAGAATGACGTGATAACGAACGGCATATAGCGCAAAGAGAAAAAACGGAAAATGTATTAATTGCTGTTGTTCTAAACCTAAAAGTACTAAATTTACTTTTATACCGAAATAAAAACAAAACTCGGTCAATTCGTCTTATATCAAGTTTTTGTGCCATTTACTTCGTATGGTGGAAAATTATTTTGAGAAAAACAAATTTTATGGGAAATTAAAGGTACGTTTTATGATTCTAACAAAATATGTTTTGAACAGTAATAGTGATGCTGATAATTGTAACAGGATCAAAGTTCTCTATCACAATTAACCCATAAGTACTATCAGAGGGGGGGAGTTTGTATGACCGCAAAGCAAAATCAACAGCTCACCCCTCACACCGTCCTCAATATTAAAAATTGTTCTCCACCCTACCTTCCAGTCTTGACCTAGACATTGGCATGAAAGAGTAGTGGTTCCAATCTGTTTATCTGTTTACTAGTAACAGCATGATTGCGGTCTACTACGATAGTAGTTGTGTCAGTTTATGTATAACGTTTTGCGGTCTGTGAAACGTACGATAGTGTAGGCGTGACATTCTATAGTTGTTAAGTTACTTTAGTATTTTCAGTGTTGATTAGATTTTTTTCCTCAATATGGAAAATGTTAGTGACCACTCTATTTTATGCATACTTTATTTATGCTTACTCTAAAGTATGCATACTTTCATATTTCACTTTTTAATTATTATTCAAATATTTTTATTTTTTATTTTAAAATTGGTTTTTTGGACTTTAAATTTGTTATCTGTTATTGCTTTCTGTAATAATTTAATTTTGTAATATTTTATTGATTGTAATATTTACTTTATTATTTGTTAATTTTTATTAAAAAAATAAGCTTAATAACTTAGATGAAACATTAATAACAGAACTTTCTTTTTTAATTTATAAAATGACATAATTGTATTTCATAAACTTGTTACTGTTATGGTGTATTTTTTAAAAGTTATCACTAAATTACATAGCTAAATTTTATTGTTGTTAATGTTCAATAAAACGTACATTACGCATTGTATGCAAGCTGTAAACGATGTAAATAATAGTTGTTTATAACTAGTATAAATTGTTATATTTTTTCACCACTAGCAAACAGTCTAGCAGCCCGCTTGATAGTAGATGCGGAAGTTTTTTGTATACATTGTAGAAGTTTATTTTAGTTTCAAATGTTTGAGTCAGAAAAATAAGAATTTATTTATACAGTATATAATGTTCACACCAATTATATTCTTCTATGTATATTCAATTACAGGTTTTTAAGTGCTAAATTAATTGTTTTAATAAATAAAAAGTACAAAATAAAACATAAAAATGTTTAACACTTTGGCTTACTAATTGTTTTTATTATTTTACTTGTACATAAATAAATTCTAGAATTGTTTTGTTAATCTTAAAAAATAACAGATTAAATTCAGAACATATGCATGTGCATTTAAATCAGGTTACAACAAATTTTCTTTTAAAATTATTTCCATAAATCTGGCGGTCTGTAAGACCTCTGATAGTATAGGCCTAAGTGAAACTCATCTAAACGATATTACTTAAGGGTTAAGATCATGCAGCGTTAAATCGGTCTATATTATAATGTTTGGTAATGTAATGAAACAAGGTCGAGTTTACATTAAGGTTTCAGCAAATTTTTGACAGTATTATTTTGTTTTTTTCTTGCGCAGCAGCTCTCGAGTCTCAAGTCATGCAGCTACGTCATTAAGCGTCGAGTAGAGAGCACTCTGGCTCTACTTAAGCTCTATTGTTTACCGAAATAGAAGACAAAACCGGCCCACCTCTGTTTGGCCCTGCCTGTATTGTAACAGCAATATTAAATATGTATTACAATGTCCAAGTTGAATGTACAGTACAATGTGTATATTAAAATAGGGTACATTTATATTAAGTTAAAAGCGAATTCGTATTATGGAATGGACTATTGGAGCGGCCATCATGGTTACGTCGATAATCGGGATCTAGGAAATAACGTTTTTCTGACTAATGAAACACTTTTATTTACATTTTTATGTACAAAAAATATCATAAACTGATATTAGTTCTTAAGATCAAAATATTTTGATCTTATTTAAAAAAAAAATCCTACCTTAGTTAATTTTTAAGGTTAAAAGTAGTTCTTAAACTAAACACTATACAAATCGATATATTCAATATCCTGCTTTGTGCCGTACACGCAGTTCTTTTAATTAATTACTGTAGTATACACTCAAAAAACTAAAGTAAAATAACCAAATGGAGAGCAGGGTTAGCCAGCATACCAGGCAGGTATGCCCTTAATTTTATATAAAGAAGAATTCATCCACTTCCGTGACAGTGCTTTCAGCAGTTCGTATTTGATTTATTTCTTATCGTTACCGCGGTTCGAAGAAAACATTAACTTAATGAAAACACAGTTTACCTTTGTTTACAGAAGGCCAGGGTACAGTACATTAAACACGTACGTTTAGAATCAATACAAACACCATTCCACTTCAATTAATGCCGCGCTTTTCAGAGATGTTGTTTGTTAAATACAATCGATTTGTTGCGAGGCTCGTGACACGATCGAGTAATTTGTACTGTGTCCGAACTTCTTATACTCGTACAGAGTATAGAAACTTTTATTTTATGCCGCACAAATAAAGATAATGACGACGTAACACATAGTAAAAACCAATGGTAGTTACTAGACTTGAACATGTCAACGTTGTAGCGAACTATAAGCTGATGAGCTTCAAGAACAATCGATTGTTTTTTCATGAAATCTGACTTATTTTTTTACCAAACCCTATTTTGTATACACAAATAATTCTTAATCCAAAAGAGGTTGTTGTTAAATCAACTTTAAAATTCCGTCAACAATTTCTTCTATAATTTTTACCTTTAAATAATTAATTTTCTTATAAAATTTGCAATGAACATTTTAATTTATTTAGATAATTTTGTTATACACAATTTATTACATAAATTTGGTCGTACAAAAATGTACAGTAAGTATTTTTAACATTATGTACGTACAAATGCCCCCTCCCAGTGGAGGACCCCATTTATTACAATAATATTACTTTTAATACTGAATAAATTTTATAAATTAGTAATGCATGCACATTGTAATTTTATAGTTTTATATTATGAAAATTAAACTAATCTTAATTCAGAGTGTACGTCTTGTATGTCCAATGTATGTGTATTCTTGTGTCTTTTTTATTTGTACCTGGTGGGAAGTTCCCTGGATTTTGGTGACGTAGTGTATCAAAAGTGACGTCATTTACCAACGTTGTAGGTCGAAATTAAGGGTTGAATTTTTAACATACCAAGGTGCACTTGTAATAGATTTGAAAAATCGATTTTTGAGAGTTTTTGTTATCCTTATTTTGCGAGTTAGAAGCAGATTCTCACACAGAACACGCATATTGTCAAAGAGGTCTTATAACTGATAGAAACAGTTGGAAAACAAAACAAGTAAGGATCCACTTATTTACTTTTGTTTGGTATCACTTTGAGAATGGTAGCTAAGTTAATAAAATGTACAACAAATTAAATTAAGTGGACTATTTGATATTTATTCTATTCTTATGAAATCAGTTTCCTTTCATTTTGTATTACATTTATACATCCAGCCACAGTTCTCTTTGCAAAGTTGTAACAAAAACAAACGGTTTTATTTTAATACATTCCTATTTATCCTGAACATGTCAGACTATGTTTAATCTTGTCACAGACTTCGTCAGGCGTGTCTTCTGGTATTAAAGAATCCAAATGCTTATACACAGTAACAAGCCTGTATAAAATACGCCAGGCTAAATGTAGATTTCCATTACCGATGTAAACCCAACAAATTGGACGTCTCAATTTGGCGTTCCCTCTCTCTCGCTCTTTCCAATCAAATCCGCATTTATCTTCGCACACATCCACTTTATCGCCCCTCTTTCTCTCTCACTTCTGCAGCCCAATTTTCTCACTCTTTTAATCCTTGTTTAATTGAATTGTTTAAACGTCGGCCCGACTTTGGGTCTGTCCTTTTGATTCTGCATTTAAAAATCTATTTGTGTTGACTGTACTTGAGTTTTTTTTAGTCAACGATCGTAATTGAGAAATGAAGGGTTACTAATTAGGCTTTGAACTCTCGATCTATAAATAAAACCTTTAGCTATTATTATGTTTTTAGCTAATTCCCTTTGAGAAATAAGCTCTATTGGAACAACCGTCATGGTAAAATTTTGAAATAAATGCCAATCCTGAACTCTTGAATCTTTGAAGTTTCTGAATTTGATCTCATTTGATTCAAACGTTGCTAAACAATTAATTTTTAAAATAGCTTAGACAATTTTTTTAACCAGCAAAATCCATTCAACATATTTGAAATAACTAAATTACAAACCTTAAAAAAAACTAGAATATTTTTTTCAAAAATGTGTTTCTACCATTGTAATCTGCGTTACAATTTGCATAATTATTATTTCATCAAAAGAACGCATTACGAAAATAAAACTAAAAAAATGGCGCTTAGCTTTCGAGGCAAATTTTCGTATTTTAAATGCTTATTAAATTTTGCTGTCTACTTAGGTCTAGACAATCAAAATCAAATAGGTCTACTTAGAGCATATTTTTAGGAATTAGTATTTTAGGCAAAGGAGATATCTCCTAATTTCCTTGTGTTAAAAGCGAAAATTAGTGCACATAATAAAACGGAACAAAATTCTTGTATCCATTTATTATTTTAAATGCAATATTCATTTAAAAATATTTTAATTAAATATTGTGGATTTACACTGAATCTGCATACAGATTAGTACAGTACACAATTTTGGAACTAGAACGCCGTTGCATATGGTGTAAATGTTTTCTTAATTTTGATGCAACATTCCCTTGCAACAATTTCTTGCAACATATTTTCTTGCAACTTTCCTTTTAATATTTCCGGTAGGATTCCTTGCGATATTTCTTAGCGATGTTGTGCTTCTCCTTACAACCAGTACTAAGCGAACTACTGCTAGTAGCTGTAATGGTACCAGCCAATAAATTTCACAGTATTGTTGCAATTGCCTAAAGTTATTCTGTAACTTTTATTGGTAACACTTTATAACAGAGTGACCAACGGTATCCGAAAGTAGTGCATACGTATTTATAAAGTACTAGTTTCTGTGAATAAAATAGTAGAATTATTTTGAAGAAATTCATAGTGTAGTTCTAGTTTTTGTTAACCAAATTATTTTTCTAATGAATACAACAAACGAACACACACACACACACACACGCACGCATGCACATAAAACACACACACACACACACACACACACACACACACACACACACACACACACACACACACACACACACACACACACACACACACACACAAATACAAACATACAAACACACAAACACACGCACACACACGCGCGCGAGCGAAGTTTTGGTTAACCTCGCTTGCTAGTTAGAGGCAAATTCTCGCACAGAACACGCACATAGTAAAAGAGGTCTTTTAAGTGATAGAAATATATAAGTTGTATGTTGTGGTAGGAACATAAGTTATATATTGCATAACAGAGAAGTAAACAATGCAAATACGGAATTATGTGTTAGTGTATAATTATGTAACTAATCTTTTTTACAAACCTTACATCATTTCGCAGAATGGTGTCATTTCTTTGCGACTGCCATATTGTTTTGAAATTTACCGATCCGTTCATTGATTAAGTGATATACAAATAATTAACAATAATAAAATACTGTCGATTAAAAGAGAAATGTAAAATAACTTGAAAATTTAAAAATACAAAAAAGAATATTTTATTCACAAAATTTTCAGAAAAGATTATCGAAAATTTGTTATCACACATTTCTGCATTAATATCCATTATTAAATAAAAACCCATTTTATTACAGAACTCAGCAACATTATATCTGTATTGAACTATTTCAACAATATAATTTAGTCACGAGATGACTTCATACACTTCCATCGCTATATTAAAGTTATAATAACTTTGCAAATTCAACACACGGAGTCGTGAACACTATCCCGTATTTGGAAATTACATCCGGATCCGGAATCATACAATCACGTGATACAATTACGTGGTACGTGGCTGTAAACTGCAAATACCGCTTCACTGATTATTTAACCCTCTCGCCCCTCAAGGTCGTTCGCCTCTTTTACATTATAGTTCCAGTTTAACACAAGTTATTTTGTTTGTAATGACTTTTTTTAACAATTAATTTAAACAAATATCTAAAGAAAACGTATGTTATGTCTTCCGGCAAAGTCCGGTTCAGATATTATCAAAAAAACAGAAAAACCTGTGCTCTCTTGAATTTTGTACACCAGATTGTGACATTTTATCAGTCAGAATACAATTCTGTGAACAAAACTTTAACTAGGACATAATAATTATAGGACGAAAACAAAATCTCGAAGTTTGTGAGGTTTAATTTTTGATTTTTATTTTCTGTATGAAGTTTAAGGAATATGTGATCTTGTAAAAGGTTTAGAAAAAGTTTATATTCGAAAATTTAAAAAAATATAAGGTTTTGGGTCCGCTAACGACTTTAAACAAGTGGTTTTAACTGGTGTGTGTGTGTGTGTGTGTGTGTGTGTGTGTGTGTGTGTGTTTGTGTGCAATTTTAGTTCGATTTTATTCGAAGTTTTCACGAAGCCCAATTTCAATAAAGTTTAGACAATCTGAAAGCTAACCTTCTAATCTTTCACCGTCGTCATTGTTGAATCAGATTTTCAAAAAAAGTGTAAGTTGAAAACGTATTGTTGTAGTGTAGCAATGTAACATTTTGGAAATTTGCTTCCATTACGTCAACGAGACGTCTGCATGCCGCGATTAGCTTTAAATTTGTTGCACTGCTATGAGGTATTCATCATAAAATAAGACTGTAGTTTGAACAATTTCTCGTAAGCCGAATTAGAGAAATCAGGCAATCTTCTTTGTTGCCAAAGAAACTTTTACTTTGTTTTTGGTTGACATAGGGCCTACGTAAAACCATACTATTTATTCAGTTACTTACGACCCTTTTAAAATTTTGGGTGAATTCTTACATATTGTGAGAAAGTATATGCGTTTTTTAATAATTTTTTTTATAAATGATTAAAAAAATCTAGTTATGAAATGACCAACATTAAGTTCTACAGTATCATGAACAAATACACTACTTATAAAAAATATGTAGGTAGTTTTATTTTATTAACGAAGACTTATTAGTAGACTACATACTCAAAGAGTCAAAGGAAAACGTTTAGTGCCAGAAGATGAATTATGTACTTATGTTATTAAAATGTTAAAAGCTTTACTATTTCATAAAATACTTTATTACAGGACACCTACAAAGTAATAATCTTCAACATTAAGTTTCATAAAAAGCCTACAGCTTAGTTTAATAATGTCGATAATTGTAGATTCAAACATATTATATGAAGTTTATAACATGTGGCGCTACCTACATAAAATATTTGAGTAGCGGAACTAACAAGCAACAATTAAGCAATAAAAGTAGGCTATTTATTAGAAGTGAGATTATGTTAGTCCTGTTTTCTGAAATAATTAATATTTTCAAGTTGGTTTTCATATATTGTTCAACAATTTTGAATGTTAACGAAATACTGATATTTTTTATTGTTTTAAGAACAATTAAATGGTGCAAAAATATATTACATAACATTTTCACAATTAATGATTTTCTCGAAGAATCAAGTACGGAACCTATACAAAAAACTTAAAAATATAACTCAAGTTAGCAAGTTTTGAAGATATCAAAACAGTTTTTTTACAGAAATAGTTTTTAAAAACTATATTTTGTAAAAAGTAAAAAAATGATATGGTGGCTAAACAGACTTAGTCTAAATACAAAACCTCATTAAAAATGAGTACTTAGTTTTACTTTCTGCTATGTACACAAACAGATGCGGGCAGATATCGAGGAATAGATAGATTTATAAAAATGTCTAGATTGATTTTGCTCACGACTGCCGTATTCGTATAATGTAATTTGAGGAAATGACATATGTTTCCTTAAAATTTAGATTATAGTTTTCCACAAACTTGACAAATAAGAATTATAATTATTTTTAGTTATTTTCTTATTGAATGATGAACTGTTTCGAATAGTACGCCTAAACTAACCTAACCTAACCTAACCTAACCTGAACTATCAGTAGCCTATAAAATTTTCTTAAATCCTGGAATATGTTTTAATATTTTTCTACTAATCTTAGTAATATGTAGAATATATTGTACGTTTATGTTTTAATATGATAGAGATTTTAATTTTGCTTAGATTCGAGTCTCTTAATACTAAGGTTTTTATTAATATTAATATTACCGACAGTTCTTTATAATTTTTAAAACCATATTGTGAATTTTTAAAAGTATTTAATCTTTTAATCAGCGAGAAAATATGCCTTAGCATTTAAAATTGACAATTGAATTGAAAATGTTTTTGCCTCAGTTTATAGTTCGTATTTGTACTCTTATTATAATGGAATAACGTTATTGTTGCAGTAATAATTCCTATGTTAGACTATGTAATGCAAAATTATAAAAAGTACAGTTTGTAAAAGTTGTAATTTCTAAATCTCATTTTTTGAATGTCCATTGGAGCGGTCATCATATTCGGCAATCATTTTCAAACGTTTTAAATTTTCGTTTACATAGTCATATTTAAGATTGTTAGTTTTTAAAAATTAGCTTCCATCAGGACATCAAGTCAGCTGCGTGCCTTCCCATCATAACTTTCTCCAATAGGCCATTTAATGTTGTGAGAAATTGCAGTAAAAATCAACAATATCTTTTGCAGTATTTTGTATTCCCTTCTGTAAATGAGGGATGACAACAATAAATCTGACTTCAATTTCCTGTTCCGACCGGAAACGAAATAAACCGGAAGTATTCCCTCAACTCCATCAGTTTGTGTTCGGTTTGAATAGACGTTTTGAATTTAATTTGTTTCCGAAAAAATTAGGTTTGACATTGCAGTATTGTTAAAGTGTATTAATAATGAGATAATAGAGGCCAGAAATATTGTCACTGGTTCACTGATAGAAGTTATTTTATACTTTCAGACATACTTTAACTTGAAACTGTGTTCAATAAAGGGTCAATTTACAGTAAACATGTAATACAAATGTGATTTTTTAATATGTTTTTCAATGAAATAACTTTGAAGTTTATAAAAAAAACTAACTAGGAGAATTTTATGAAATTCACGACATAAGAGGTTTAAAATAAGCAGAAAATGAATACAAATTATTAGGTTTCAAAATGCCAATGTAAAATATTCATTATTGTTCTAGTAATACTTAGTTACTACTACACCGAAATTTAGTTACTCTATAACTAATTATATTAACTCTAATTTATAACTAATTCTTTCGTAATAAATTTTTCGATTAATTCTGTAAAACTGGTTTATTTTTAAATTGTTACGCTTCTAGCAAAAACATCTTGAGTGAGCGGCTGAGGGGCTTAACCATCACACCAGATATCATACTACTCCCACTCATCTATTCGATACACACACACACGCGCGCGCGCGCACACACACACACACACACACACACATTCTCTGCATAGCTCGGCTAACTCTATAAAGTTTAACTCGATCTGTACTGATGGAGTCAGTGACACTAATCTAATGGTGTATCAAACGGAACCCTGGGATAACTGGCGACCTCCCAGTGAATTACCATGCTCTGTACGAGTGGCCCTTATTTCCTAAGCTACTCTTGGGAACAACATGAGTTAGGGTGTAAAATTGAATGAGACCTCACCGCACAAAATAGAAGCTGGCAAAATGGAGCACAACGTCCGTGACGAGGGTCTAGAGAAAGAAAAATTGAAAGGAAACTATGAGGGGATGCATTTGAACAACGAACTGAAAAGTCAGTAATTAAAAAAAGCCTTAAATGCTAACCAAAACCTGAACTTTAGAGTTCTAAAGAGACTAGGACTGGAGAACACTTCAGTCCTAGTAACTGAACACTTCAGGAATGAAGAAAGGAGACACAATAGATCTAACAAAAATCGTAGTGCAATAGTAACGCTAGAAATTCATTCTGGTATTTATTTATTCCTAATAGCTCATTTAATGTGATCTCTATATGTTAAAAAATTACCAAAATGCAAGTGAAATCTGAAGAAATGAGACATTAAACTTATTTCCTATTTTTTTTGAATCCGAAACTGCTTTTCCGGAGAACTGAAGTAGTTTAATGACTTCTTCACGTTTGTATCGTGAACATAATGTTTTTTAATGTAGTGCTTCTTTAAAAGTGCGTTTTTAACAAAAAGTATTAAGACCGATTTACTGTAAAAACAGTGCAGCCCTGAAGAACCAGTTTCACTTAAGTTCGTAATATGTTTACTGGAAAACAAACGTATCAGTTGAATTGCCTCAGTAAAAAGCGCTTACATGGAAACGTTTCAATTTAGTTTCTCTAATTTGTCGGATTGTAGAAAAAAAAACACTTTACCAAAAATTTCATAAACCATGAAGTTTTTAATTTGTCACAATTTTCAGGATTGTCGCCCATTAAGACTCCGTTAAACCGAGATTAGCAACCTATAGACACAGTTTTATAGGTTGCCATTAGCGTTTAATTGCTTTTGTAACTGCAGATAGTGGGGTGGGGAGAAGATGCACTGTACAGTTCCTTTAAATTACTTAACTTTTAACTATATAAATTTTATAACTTGAAATGGAAGTTGGAGATTTGTTAATTAGTGACAGATTTTCTAGAGAATTTCAGAGAATTGATTTAGTTTAAATTAGTTTTACTTTCGATTATACTGAACTAGCATTACCCGTCGCGCCGTCATCCACGAAACGTAAACTGTTTCAGTAATGTATTTATTCAGAAATATAAAAAATATATTAATAAAAGCGTGATCATCTAAACTTGTGATTATTTTACAGTGAATATAAACAAATATTATAACCTAAATATGTTGTTTTATTGTTTTCAAACGTGTTCCATTCGAATTTAAGAAAATCTGATACAAAATATTTTCCCCCAATACAAACATTTATGTCTCTTTTATATTTTTGTCCTTTTAGGGGATGAATTCGCGGAGGGAAATATTGAATTACGTGTATCATAATTTGTGTTTTAGAATATTTTGTTTAGTTTTAAGAAAAGCCGATAAAAATATTTTTCTCCAGTGAAAACCCTCTACTTTCTCCAATTATACCTCTTTTTTACATGTTGATTATTTTATGGAATGAATTCGGAAAAATATTGAAATATGTGTTTCATTATTTGTGTTTCATAGCATATTTCTAAAATAAACTATCCAAAACAAATATTTTTTCAATTCAAAATTATATACCCCTTTTTACATTTTCTACCTCTTTCAATCTCTTTAGAAGATGAGTTTTGGGAAATGATGAAAAATATATTTCATTACTTATAATTAAGAGTGACTATGTTACGTTTTAAGAAGGTCAGACGAAAAATATATTTTTTCCAATAAAAATTGTTGTAACTCATTTTTACCTCTTTATGTGTTGAATACTGGAAAATCGTTTTTTCAGTGCACCCCTACATATGCTGGTAACCCTGAAAATTTCAAATATTTAGCTATTATAGTTTTGGCTATACGTTGTTTATTAAATTTGGACTGCATAAGTAGTTTAATGGCATTAAAATCAAATGTTTGCAAAATCCTTTCTTAGTGCACCTCAACAGTGTTGTAAGAAGGTACTCTGTAAATTTCAAGTCGCTAACTAAAATAGTTTTGGCTCTTGCATTGATTACGAATCAGTCAGCCATTCATTCAGTCAGTCAGTCAGGAATTCTTCTTTCATGTAATAAGATTTTGTATGATTAACGTAAAATAATACAGGTATATTATATACATTACAGTCGTTGTCAGATTTTTCCCAATGCAACACGTTTAAGTTATAAATCTACTAGACTACCGAAACGAAATACAGGGGTTTTGGGATTTTTGTTTCCTATACAGGGGTTTGCACTCTTGTTTTTCCAAATTTTGCTTGTTGATAATGTATTGAAACACGTACAGACAGTAAACCTGAACAGGAAAACCTTCAAGAATCGACACTATAGCGTGTTCTAAATTTGTAATTAAAGGTTTTTATGAAAAAAATTGCATTTTAAATATTTTTTAAAACATTTTCTTCATGTTATGGTTTTTCGTTCAGTTTCGATGCTTTGAAGCTACGTATTTGTACTACTTTTCATATAGGCAAGTTTTATTTTAAAATGTAAATATAATAATTCTTTTAATTATCATACATTATGATTTTCTGTAACAAGAGAGGCTCTTACGTGCATTATCTATTAAAAGTAAGGTATTGGTGCGACCGTCAAGGTAAGGCCCAAACAGGTGTGCTTAAAATGACTTTCACGTCATGCCCACGTGACCTGAAAACAGATAAATCAGATAAATTTGTGTGTTATCAATCTCACGTACATAATTTATTTTAATGGAGGTCAGGGTTCATGTTTATAATTTCAATTCAATTTAAAATGTAAAAATTTATTCATATATATATATATATATATGCAGATGTTAATGCTGTTTTTGATGGTAAAACCAGAGTTTAAAAATGAGAGAAATATAACAAAGTACTTTAGGGAATTTGCTTCTATAACGTCAGCGAGATAGTTGGTTGCATGCCACGATTACTTATTACAAAGTGTTAAATCTATAACTTAGAAGAAAGACGCGCAGATGGCGTTGATATAACTTTCAGGAAGCGATTCTATAGGTAATACTTACACATGAGGCAAGCAGGACCTAGTCGTTGTACGCAGATGTCCGCAGTAATTCTTTATGGGCGTTAAGGAGGTCCTGCAGGATACGACATTACGTTAGTTCTGTTCAGTTTTGGATAAACTGTAACATGCGAAGAATTTTGAGTAATATTTAAATTATCTTGAATATTTTTTGCACAGCATAGTTCTACGAAGTAGCTTATTAAAAGTGTGGTGATTATGACAAAAAATTGGTATTTTTATTAATATTTCCGTTTTCAGGTATCATGCGTTGAAAAAGTGGTTTTATTGATTGCTGTTTTTGTGAAAGTCATTGGGTTTCGTTAAAGGCTGACACAAATGGTATCTATGAAATTTGGCTACAAGATATAATGTGGACATATATGAAAATAAATTTTTCATATATTATTTTTTACAAAAAAAAAACGATTTTCAGTAATAGATTGGACACGTTCGTTACCCAATTTAGCTGTTTCAAAATGGCGGATATACAAAACTTTGTATGTCTTCTTTCTGATTTTTAAACTGTTTATTATATAAATTGAATCCTTAAGAGGTAATTATGTATTATTAGTATGTTAGTATTATGTATTATTAGCTGCTTCAGCTAATACAAGATCTGTACAAGACAAGGTCGTAGGTTCGGATATAGTTTTACTTTTTTGGTTTTTAAACAAAGGCAATGTATTGGAAGTAAAATAAACATTTTCTAGTGCAATACGGTTTGTTTTCATTACACTTAAGACAAGAAACGTCCAACCCTTATACAACACACAAATTAAATTTTTCCAAACACTCGATAAAATTACCAAGACTCCCTGTTGATTCTCCAACTTCCGGTTCCGTCCGCCATGTTTATCTTGCCCTTCAGCTGGCTTTCAAAACAAACATTTCCAGGCCTCCAATTAAACCAACCGATTTGCCCGCCAGACAAACATCAAGGCGGATTTCAATACGAAAAAAATTCCAAACAACGTTTTTTACAAGAGAAATATTTCAATTATTGTAATGGAAAAATCAGGTAAATTTGACGAGAGTTGTTTTGTCAGTTGGTAACACTGTACCCATCAGTCTAATTGAAAGGTATGAACTGTATATTTTTTATTGAGATTGGAGAAATTTGCAAACAGCCCGAAGCGAGGAAACTTCATATTGGGTCAATATACGTGTTCTGTTATTTATTTAACTTAGTTCTATGTTTGTTTATTTATATGTATTTATATTACAGATTCTGTTTTACTTTCTTAAATACAATTATGCTTAAAGGTTGTTCTTTTTTCAGTTTTATTCACAAATCATAAATTTGATCTTTATAAGTGGTTCATCTTTTTTTGCTTGAACAATATTGTCTAGTTTATTTTGAATTAGTGATGAGTTTTTGTTTGTTTTTTGTAGATAGGAAACGCGACACACGTTCTATTTGAATTCTTAGACTCACTTTGATAAATTTTAAAAGTAGTTTAAACACTCTAATTAGGAGTTTTGTTTAATACAAAATTTGAATTAACTTATTTTCTCTTAAATATATTATTTCTTATAAAATTTTATTTTTCAAACAAAAATAATGTCGAATATTGATAAAAATGACCTAAGACCTAATTTTTAAGGAGATAAGTGCTAACTCTCTCTCTCTCTCTCTTTCTTTTTTAACTTTGTGTGTGTGTGTGTGTGTGTGTGTGTGTGTGTGTGTGTGTGTGTGTCAATGTATTGATCAATTGTTTTGAAAATTTCTACGAAATTTAAATTAACTGTTTTAATTTAAAGATAACAGTTTTAAAATGGCAATAATTTCAAATCATTAAAAATTCATACATTTTTTTTGTCTTAAATTTTCTGAAATCTCATTTACTGACGCAATCAGCGTTCAAAACTTCACACGTTGGCCAGGGTTCATTTGTGGATTTTTAAATGCAATTTGAAAGTAGAAAAACGTTAAAATTAATGCAGACATAGGCGTATTGGTTTTTATGACAGGAAAATCAGACAAGTTTCAAAAAAAGGGTATAAAAAATAGTTTTAAAAATTTGCTTCCATCACGTCAATATAGCAGCTGCTTGCCGCGATTCACGATTTTCATAAGATTCTGATTTGTTGATGTTTTTAATGTTGTGTTTCTTATGTAATTTTTGTGTTTATTCCTATTTGTGATTTTTTTTTTGTTAATATATACTTATGAAGTAAAATGTTATCGACATTTATTGATAAACGCATAATTTAATATCTTTCAAAATTTCAGTTTAATCAATAGAAAGATAAAAGCAAATTACGGAAGCCTGTAGTAATCAATGTTTCTTCATTTTCAAAATTTCTGTTTTTGGTTAAAAATTTTGAATACATGCCTAAAATTTCAGAAAAATCTGTTTAGCCGGTTTCTGACATTGTGCAAAAATGTGGAAACACACACACACACACACACACACACACACACACACACACACACACACACACACACACACACACACACACACACACACATACAGACAGAGAGAGAGAGAGAGAGAGAGAGAGAGAGAGAGAGAGAGAGAGAGAGAGAGAGGGAGCGAGGAGGGATCTACTAGCAAACAACTAACTTGATCACTTTTTCAGGGGGTTTGAAAACAGATTATTAGGGTTTTATAATAAAATATCAAAATAGGTTTAAAGTTTATAATGTTTTTTATATATTTCCGGTAATGTTAAAGCAAGAACACAAAACTGATAAATGTTGTCTAGTTACACATCTTAGAGCTACTTTTTGCATCACTGGAATTCAATTTAATTGTTGAAATAATAAATACTCAGAAACACTATATTTACTTGAAATAACTGTTATTTAGAATATTAACTGTTATAAAACAAATATCGCTAATTTCCAATTTTTTTTTTTTTTTTGAGCATCATAATTAGCATTAAAACATGCATATATTATCATTTTAAACTTTAAAATTACATTAAAAACACGAAAATAAACCCGTAAAAATACATTACTGTAAAAATATTTCTAAATATCAATGTTTTTTGAAAATTCAAAACACTGATTTATAACAGTTTGTAATACTCGTTACGAAGGTGGAATAATATTTTCTAAAAAAAATTAAGACAAAAAGTTATGGTAATTTTATGATTTTAAATTACCGCCATTTTGAAACAGTTTAACGAATTTTTCTGGTTATCGAACGTGTCCATCAAATAACTATTGTCATAAAAAATTGTTGTGTAACGAAAGAATTACGAAAGTGAGCGTGCTAAAACACAAACACACACATACACTCTCTCTCTCTCTCTCTCTCTCTCTCTCTCTCTCTCTCTCTCTCTCACACACACACACACACACACACACACACACACACACACACACACACACACACACACACACACACACACATACACACACACACACACACACTTGTGTGTGTATGTATATGTATATGTATATATATATATATATATATATATATATATATATATATATATTTATTTATTTATTTATTTATTTATATTTATATTTAAACGGCTTCTCAAAAAGTCCTCTAGTACTTCAGGATCGGTGCTGATTAAAAGTCCCTGTTCTGGGTCTTATCACGATGGCCGCTACAATAGCTCCTTTTTTCAGTGAAAATTCCCTAATAATAAAGAACATAGAGAATGGTTTTATAGCTTACAGCTTGCGTTAATATACACTCATTGTTTTTGGCATGGACCAGAAGATAAGACGAGGAGAGGGTGAAATGAAGCTGTCCGTCATCAGGGGGTTAGCATTAACCCTCATTAGCGTGTTTACCCAAGAGGTAAGGTTAATTAACCTCGTCTTGCCTTACAAGCCAAGTTTTGGTTTGCCTGGTGTATGTAGCAAACTCATTGAATTAAACGTACAAGTTGCATAGATGGCGTTAGTGTGTCAGCTGAATTTGTGAAGTGAATCAACTCACTGAAAAAATAAGTTACGTTCAAAGTGAAAACTTATTAATACGGTAAAGGTTTTAAAACATACTAATTTACGAGGTGTGTTCAGAAAGTAACGAGAATTTTTTAATTTCGCGGGCTTGGAGAGTCCGATTGTCAAACATTTTTTTTTATTTTGTTGGTATATATGCCCTTGAAGTATGAAAAACTTTCAGCTATTTTCATTATTGACTTTGTCTATGACAGCCACTAAGGTTAGGCGTGTTTTTATGAACTCGGCGATTTTCGTTTGTTAAAAGAAATGGATCAAAGGATTTGTATCAAATTTTGCGTAAAAACTGGAATAAAGTGTAACAAAGTGTGTGAAATGTTAACAAAGGTGGGTCTGCTATGAGTAAAGCAAACGTTTACGAGTGGTATAAGCGTTTCTAAGAAGGCCGTGAAGACGTTGAAGATGACGATCGCCCTGGACGTCCCAGCACATCAACAACCGATGAAAACGTGGAAAAAGTGAAAGAAATGGTTATGAACAATCGCCAAATCACAATTAGAGAGGTCTCTGATGATGTTGGCATATCGATTGGATCATGTCATGACATTGTATTTGTAAAATATCTCACATATTGTTTATCCTGTAGAATCTGTTTCTGAAAATCGAGCTAATACAAAGAAAAATTGCTTCTTAAGCTTTGTTCAAATTTAAGTCTTATGAAAAGATTTTTCTCTGAAACCGTAGAAAAGTTTAACATAAGAAATATAGACGAAATAGAAAAAAAACAATAAACAAAATCAAAGTCGTTCAAGTTATAACTTTAAGTTACTCTGTAATTACAGTGTAGATTATAACGGTTATTGACGGGCTCTAATTTACAATAACGAGTGTACGAAGTTTAGCCAAACGCATTAACCAATTGTTTAAAACTTTAGGAAGCATATATTATGTATAAAGCTCTAATGATATATGTATAATATTTTTTCCTACTTACTTCCGTTTCAAGATGGCGGTATCTGATTTAATGTTGACAAGTGTACGTAATTTTAATCAAACCCATTGTTTCATCACTATGAAATTAGGTACGAAGGTACCTTATGAAAATCCCGAAATACTTACGTGAAAGATTTTTCCATTGTTTTCCGTTTCAAGATGGCCACTTCTGATTTAACTTTGAGAGTATAGTTTTCAGTATAGGAAGGAAAAATCATAATTTTGACCGTTTCACGGAAGAAGAGCGTACAATTTCCAATAACATGTTCAAGTAACATTATTCATAAATATTATGGTTTTCGGTTAAATTGGCGAAATATTAAAAAAACGGATTAATTTTACAGAATCTTGTAGTGTTGTGTATATTTATTAAGAATATAATGCAAGCTCTACTGTTCTTTGATCTACTAGTAAAAAAATAATAATTAAGAAACACAGTGGGAGTGGACTTAATCACAGGCTCTTTTTTTCACATCTACGTCGTTTTCAATTTTAATGAGCATTTTGCGATTATACCATCGTTTGCATTTAGTGAAGGCATATATATGCAAGGTACCGACTTAAAATAAGGGTGTGGGGTGTCTAAGATACTGCGCAGGGTGTATAAGCAGGCGTTCGTTAAAAGACTTAGCTGATGTTAGAGATGTGAAAAGAAGACAAAATTTCACTTTACAATAAATATGTCCTCAGTGATTTGATTACAGGATTTTTTATAGTGTTTCTTCTTCGTTTTATTTTTGCCGTTTAAAAGTTAAATAACTTTTGATGTCATTTTTTAACTTTTAACAATTGAAAGTTAAAATTCTGAGAGTTTGTTTTTTCACTCGCTTAAGTACGAAGAAAATACTATGTTGATCTAATAAAAACAAAAAAGATCCTTAAGGACTAGATAGACCATTTTCACAACTCGTGAATCTAATTTAAAAGTGCATTGGCCTACTTGTCTCTGTCATATGTAACTGCACAACCAAACGAATTGACCGATTTTGTATAAATGTTTGCGTACAAGTGTGGTCCATACTTCAGAACTTCTTTTTTCACATGTTCTACCCTAACTTAACATTATATGACCAAAACCATTTTGCGGGCTTGAAGACAGTTTTATCAAGCTGGTATTATGTCATCCTTATGTTAAATTAAAGGTTTTGATGTTGTTTATATAATACAAAATAAATTCTACTGATGAGGTCGTGAAATTTCAAACCAATGTCAGACTGCAAAAATATTGGTTAAGAGTTATCGGTGAAAAATCGAATTAATTGTACAGTAGGCGTTTTACTCATACCTTAAAAGTAAATTCTCACTTTATTTCAAATAGTACGTCGCAATCATAATCATAGTATTTAACCTTTAAATTTATATTAATATCAAAAAATGATCTAAAAACACCGTAGAATTAATTTTCAATTTCAATAAACTTTGTAAATAAAAAATTATATTTGATGTAGTTCTTTACTCTGATCACTTGTCTAACTTCTCACAAAAATAAATTTTGTACTACGTTTGAATCAAATCAAAATTGCGAGTGAGGGTTTTTTTAAGTTAAACAAGTGCTACAGTATAAAACACTTTTTTGCAACTCTTAAAAAATAAATCTAGATGTCAAGATAAGCGTTTATTTCAATATCCCGGGTATGGGTCATTTCGTGATGGTTGCTGCAGTAGCAATGGGAAATTGCTAAAAATCAATAAACAAAGCAAGTCATTATCTGCTCGGCAAATAACAAAAGTCAGTGTTATCAAACTTCATAACGGATAATATAAAACTAGAGTAGTTGCCAACCTAACAAAATATATTCAGATAAAACACTTTTATGGCATTCAGTTTTCGTGTTATACAGTTGGCATTTAGCCAAATCTCAGATATCATGTATCAGTTAAATATTATGAATTATGAATGTCAACTCGGCGATTTTGTTAGTAAGTTATAGAATATTTTATTATAAGTTTTGTTTTTACAGTATTTTTTGTTGTTTAAAAAATGCATTGTTAACTACTTCTTCACTTTTTTATTTAATTTGAAGTGTAAACTAACAAATTTGATAACAATATGCTCAAGCAAAATGTAGGAGCTCAGAATATATATATATATATATATTTGTTTAAAAAATGCATTGTTAACTACTTCTTCACTTTTTTATTTAATTTGAAGTGTGAACTAACAAATTTGATAACAATATGCTCAAGCAAAATGTAGGAGCTCAGAATATATATATATATATATGGAAAGGTTAGGTAGTACCGTACACTTAAACTTTTCCAAATTTATAAAATTGGTTTATAAAATTGAATATTCTGTACACTCCTGAAATTTTAAAATGCTACTTTAATACTTAAAATAGCTAGAATCACATTAATTGGGCTTTTTTACACTGTTCTGTTTACTGCGGTTTGTATTGGTACATGTTTGAAAAAAGCTTTTTTTTTAACGTTATAAACAACTTTTTATCGCTATATGTACACAATGATTAAAAAAATAGCGAAATTAAAATTAATTATATGTAAAGAAACCGCATTTTAGTAATTTAAACAATGGCTTCTATGTTTTTTTTAGAAAAACAAAAAACAAGAATCCTATTTGTAATAAACGCTGTTCCCACGATCCACACAGTTTTCACTGGCCAAACCATTGCAAATATTGTATTAAATCCATTCCTCTTTGAAACGTTTCGTTGCAACTTCAAAGATTATTTAGCTTTTGCTTAGAGAGGTGTTTTTCGGTTTTTGGCCTGACACTCTTCCTTTGTTCTGTATTTGTTGTAGACATTGCTTTTGTCCTTTTCACTTTAACTTCTTGTTCGACTTGCAGTTTTGTATCTCCTTTTTAAAACGATTTACTTCCCTCAGTTGTCTTTTTGTTTCTGCAATTTGATGAATGAATGTATTCGCACTTTTTCTATAGCTTCCTTTAAGTAATGTTTATCTCGCTCATGTCGTTTGTTTTAGATTTTACAAAAAAACGAATAAAATCCCATAAGAATTTAACTTCTGAAATCTGTAATCTTTGTCCGATACAACCTAACGCTGCACCTGAACGCTATGATTATATGTGTATGAACAGGACCAGATACATTTATATCTTACAGTGTAATGAACAGTAACCCATACATCCAGCAGAAAACTAACAATGTTGTTGCACTTACTTTCACACAAGGTACGTAGCTCCAAAGTTATCTTCGTGCACTGGAAACACGCAAAAAGCAAATAACTGACTGTCCGTTACAAACGTACAGACCGCTCGGTCCAATATGTCGAGAACGGCTTCCTTCTGCCTTAGTACCGCGATAAGGTGCTACTAAAGCTTGTGACACTACTCCTTGTTGTTGTTGTTATTATTATTTACTAAAATTGACGAGGAACACATCTAGTAAATTACTTCTAATTTTCAAGTTTGGAAAAATAAATTACTTGAAATATGAAGTATTCGTTTAAAACATAAATTAGTGTTATTTCGAATTTTACTTTTAAAACAATATTCGGAAAATGTCTTAATGTTTTCGTTTATTATCCATTTTAACAACATTTAAACAATCAGACTGCGGAGAGTAACAATATCCAACTTTATTGCCACTAGACTTTTGAAATGTTAATTTTATAACATTGTGCCGTAAAGTCTAATTCTGTTACTTTCCCTCCACCCCGCTGGGTATACAATACACCCGACAGCGGTAGAAGGAAGCGGATGTGATACTGGAGTCCTGACAGGAAGTCCACGCTCCCTTTACACACAAGTTGAGAAATGTTTTACCTGCTGATAACACTGAAACGATTGTAAGCTAAGTGGCACATGTCAGTCAAGAAAGAAACTTTATGAAACTTTTGACAAATATGATAGCATGATAGTTACAATGGAATACAGGGTATAGAACTAGTTCTGAATTTCTGTCGTCAGATTTAGCTGTCGTATTTTTCAAAAAAACCGCTGTAAATATTTAAGATAATTTTAGAACAAAAACATGAGAATACTTTCGGTATTGTTTTTTTTTCTTTGTTTTTATTTAATAAGTGTTATTATTACGTGAATTGTTTTAATTAATAGCACTTACAGCACAAATTACATTTTAACGACTTACGTTCCTTCAGCAACTTCATGAAAACACTAGTTTTTACAGTATGTTTTCATAACAACTAGTTTTAAGAATGTGTTTTTACAAAACTTGTTTTCAGAAGAATACAGTTTTACACAATGTGATAGCTGCAAAATAATTTTTTAATAGTAAGACGTTTAAAAAATCGTAACAATGTGTTTTTTTGGTTCTAGTAGTTGTCAAAAATAATCACTAAAATCATTTTGAAAATTACATTGCGCAATCGTATTTTACTAATACCTTGTACAGCTGTAAATGAAATCAACCATTTAAAAATCACCCTATCCTTATCGTGGCCTTGAAAAGCAGGCCAACGTAAAGTGATCTCGACAGCGGAACTTTTTCACCGGAAGAAACACTCAGCACCGAACTGGAGCGAAGTAAGCTTAAAGTCCAGTCCCGTGTTTTCATTATACTTCCTCTCTTGTTCGCTACTCTCGGCTTTATGAATCTTTCAACAACTTTAATGTGTTACTTGGATAGAGTGATTTTATTTGAACGGTGTTAAAATGTATCGTTTTAAAAAAAAACCTGAAAGTTTTGTTTTGCATAAAATTTCTTACTTGCAAATTAATTTTGAGTAAATTATTCAACATCCGGCTAGGAAAAGTGAAAGTATTCTGAAGATGCAAGAAGTATGGGTTTTGCCAAAATTCACTGTGAACAAATAAAATTCCACTAGTGTCGTTTGTCATCCTCAGGATCAGAAATTTCCTTTTGCATTGAAGAGTTCCGGCACAATAAAAGCATTTGATTATTGGCAGCTTTTAAACTCAAATTGATCCAAATTATTATTTTGAAAACGCCCTTTGTTGTTGTGAAATACGTTGTTTGAGGGGACCGTGTAGTGCGTATATTGACCATGTTAAACACAAGAAGGTAAGTACCTAAAAAAACTTTCAATAAAAGAAAGCTTAAATTTAGCATAAAACACTGGCTAGGTTATAGAATGATTTTAAAAAAGTAAAATGTTTTAGCCTACATATGCATCAGGACATGTGTTATAGATAAGGCTAGAAAACTGCAAAAACATTTTTCGATCACCAAACACTCCAACACTATATTGAATAACTTTTCTTTATAGTCTTTCTTTAGTGTCTTCTTCCTTTTCATCCTTTTAACATTTTTTCTTGTTCATTTTCCTTTTTGTACAATCCAAAGCTGCTTTGTTTGTATCCAAAACTTTTCTTTGTCAATTTGTTTTGTTTACATCTAAAAATCACGTTTTCATTTTTTTCATCCCAAACAAATTGTTTGTAGAAATTCTAGTGTTTATAATGTTTTTAAAAGATTATCTTGTGTTACCTTAAGTTTTGTTCCTGTGTTCGTCCGAGTAGGCATTTCTTTGAGAAAAATATGGTCTAACAGGTCCTTAAAAATACGTTTTATGTTTAACATAACCTGAAGCAATGCGTGTTACCGAATGTATTTCTCACGTGAAATTTGGACTTACGGTATTTACCATTGATAACATTGTTCAACTTTTGCGGACAAAGGTCATAATATGAATAAATATGATATAAAAAAAGACTTTTCAAAGAGAAACATGGCTGACATAGTTTAATGAAAATATTAGGAAAATATTCATGCATTGTACATGTAAATGCTCGGAGTAAATTATAAAAAAATGAACTTGCAAAACAAAAACCAATTTTTTCACTTTTTAAATACATGGTCTACTTAAAATTAATGTCATAAGAAGTAATGTTAAAAACTAGTGTTGTAATAGTATAATTCTACAGTATAATAGTACAGTAGAAATAACCCATGATTATCTATCTATCTATCTATCTATCTATCTATCTATCTATATCTATCTATCTATATATATATATATATATATATATATATATGATTTAAATGTCTAAATATTTTATAACTTTATTGTAATAGTGTGATAATATTATAGTGTAACGATATCTTAGTACGATGCTTATAGGAAAACATTTTACAATATGTACAAAAATACTATTACTGAACTTGCGCTTAGCAGAAAAAAACTGTTCTTTTGGACTTTTGAATTCTTTAAATAACACTTTTTAACTTCCAACACTAACATTTTATAGTTTTATTTATTTTGTTCTTTATTATTAAGATCTAGTTGAGTAATGGCATTAACGTCTGCTAAATTTCTGCATGTGTGAAAATATTGTAACAGTTAAAATGTTATGAATTTACTACGTTATGTAATTTATGCATGTTATGTTAGAAAAATAAACAATTTATGCAAACTTATGTCTTTAAATTCCTAATATACAATTAATTTTAAGGATTATATAAAGAAATTTTTTGGTAGAAATGAACTGGTGATAAGGAAGTAAAAATGTTAACAGTAGGTTATTTGTTTCCGAATATTTCTGTCCTGGCATTTCCTGTGGTACACATGACTTCCGCTTGGCCTATACCACTTTACAGTCGGTCATCAGAGCTCATTACCGATCGGAAGTAAACCGGGAAAAAACTCAATTTTGATACATTAGATAAGAAATCGTGCAGTTATATGTTGCTTTATAGAACTTCTCGCAAACAAATGTCGGATTTGTGTGACAGCAGCAAGGATATTTGTGGGGGGAGGTACACTCTTTTGATTTTCAAAACTTGACGTCTTTCGTAATAAATTTACCAAAGATGTTGCGTTAAAATTTCAAACAAATACTGTTTTTGGAGTTTTAAGTTTTTGTTGTTTTTCTTGTGTTTATAAAGAAGGAAATAAAAAACCAAAAACAACACAGACGTTGAAATAATTACAGCTTTTGTTACATTTAGAAAATGAAATTTTATTGCTACAAACACATTTTAGAAGTATTTATTTGTTTTAAAAAACAATTAAAATAAGATAAAAATGATTTTATTTAAACTTCAGCGACACACTGATTAACACATTGTTAATGCGACACATTGTTAACGCCTAACAAATAACTCGTGACGCCTTTGTAAAGTATTTATGCACGATCCGAAGAAATTCCTCTTCGATAACGTTCTTGGGATCCTCATCATTGCTGAAACTATGACTGCACATTTGCTCCTTTAAATAGCGCCATAGGGAAACGTTACTCACACACTGTTAAATTTGTGGATCGGGTTCCTCAATCTAAAAACAGACAAATCTGTTCAACGCTTTTTAAAACTTTTGCTGAATTCTCATAGTGGAACAAAGCACTATCTTGTTGAAAAATAGTTTGGCTCAATTCCGGAACTTTAAAATGGGACAGTAATTGTTGATTTAAAGCTTGTTTATAACAACTGACAGTGCTGTCTGCAAAATTAAAAGATAGCACGCCATTATTAATCACAGCCATTCAGACAGTAATTCCTCGTGATTAAGAATTTTCTCATCAAAAACGAGATGATTTTTGTTGTTGTAATAACTACAGTTACGTCTATACGCCATTATGATAGAAAGCCGAATTGTCTAAAAAAAGTCACTTCTTCCGATCCGTATTGTTTCCGAATCATCTGATATACGTTATGAACTAGTCGGCTCTTGTAAAACTTAATTTTATGTTTTTTTACGATTTGGGCCCTGGTTCAAAACACTCCTATTTCAAGCTCTTCTTTTCTAAGTAATTTTGGTTTACCTGAAGAGCGGAGTAACGAAACATACCAACTCTCTTTCCTCTTCCGTTATAAGGAATTCGAATGTCCTTTTTCATTACCCTTCCCACTTCTAACAACAATTATTTCCACCTAATTATTCAGTGATTGGTTAGTGGATCGACACATGGGAAGGCAAATTGAAATTGTCTAATTCATTTCGCATCGTTATTAAAAGCAACGTCCCACATACAACATTACTTTTTTGCTGAACTCTGAACACAATTTTGTTAATACAAAAAAAATTGTGCTCAATATAATTAGGTTACACATTTCTGTTTTGATTCAATTGTTTTTTTAATAATGTTAATCGAATAGGCGTTTAACAATTATTTAGGTAAGCAAGAATTTAAAGGCATTAGAGTATAGAAGGATAGAAGATATTTTTTCTTTTGTTTACATAAATACACATTTTCATTCAAAAATTTTTTATAACCTCAATAAATGTGTAATATTTTAAAAGAATCGGTTGGGTTTTAAGAAATAAACAAAATTAAATTTTATGACTCTTCAAGAGTCATTCGTATATTTACAAAAATTATGTTTTATTTCCGTCTAACCCTGACATTTATAATAATATTCAGTCAAAAATACAACAGCTAGAAACTTGAAATTTTAAGAATACATTTGTAAAGTATTTTTTTAACAATGCATACAAGGGGAAAGTTCCTTTTTCTTCATGAGACATATTTGTTTTCATAAGAGGCTAAATAAATTTAGGCCTAATTTATTTTTAAAATATCGTAGTAACAGAATCTAATAAAGATGCTTTTTTCTCATAAAGAAGAAAGAAGACAGATTATCAAAAGAATCCTAATAATTCGTTTTACCCGAAGATGGCTCCACTGTAGTTTTAAACCCATTTAAACAAAGTACAGTATTCTGTTTTAATAATATCCTTAGCATGCTTTTGTGATACAGTAAGCTTGTTGAAACATCGAATTGTTATTTCAGAATTAAATGTTATGTAATCGTGTTTGCAACAAAGATTTCTGCTCACTTTGCTAACATAATCCTATTATAAAACTAGTTCAAAATTGTAAGTATTTGTCAAATAAAGTTTGCACAAGATATTTCAAAACAGTACAAATCAAGTAGAACGCACTGTGTATTCAAAACTTAGCGTACAACATTACAAAGGCGACAAGCTATGAGTTTTGTCTTGTTAAAGCGAGTTGATGTTTTCTCAAATTGTAGCCGACACTGCGTTGCCTCGGTCGGGATTTATATTGAGCGAAGGGCATGTGAAATGACGCTGGATTGTGAAGAGGTGTTGTGTTTCTCGTACAATTGAATTGTTAAGGATGAAATTGTTATGCAGAGTGCCTATAAATTCATTTGACCTTTTGTGTTTATTGTGTATATTTGCACTATAGGCAAAATTACACACAAAGAAAAAACAGATAGGTACATTCTTCTTGTATGTATTTAGAGTAATACATTAGGTCAGAACATAAATTGATAAATGTCAATCAGAGCACTTTCAGTCCCCTTATTTACTTAATGTTCTATTATCTTGTCTATTCTCTTATTTATTCTCTATTCTCTTATTCTATTACTTATTTAATGTTGTAATCTCTTCTGTAACTTCACTGAACGTATTTCATTTGATATCAACAACGTACTTAAACAAATACGAGTAAGTATGGCTCTTTTATATACTTGTTCAAGTTCAACCACAGCATTTTCTCTTTTTATCGAAATCAATTGGAAAATGAGCAACTATCATGATAAGTTTCAACTCAGGACCCGTGAAATTGAACGCCGGTTCACTCCTTTAGAATCAGACACTTTTTAAGTGAAGTTTAAAATTTTACATGATCCTAATATGTAAGTGTGTGTGTGTGTGTGTGTGTGTGTGTGTGTGTGTGTGTGTGTGTGTGTGTGTGTGTGTGTGTGTGTGTGTGTGTGTGTGTGTGTTAGCACTTTCATGTTCGCAAGATGAGATTCGAATCCGATTTTAATGAAATTTAGTGGCACAAAAATCGTTTTTTTAAATCGCTTTGACAAGTTCGTTACCTAGAAAAGTTTTTCAAAAGTTTCCAATTATCTTTTCAAACGTTACGTTTAAGTAAATCCACTGTTGTTTTTTTTGCTTTATGTATACAAAAATAGAGTTTTGCCATTTTAATCAGCTTTGAAAGCTACATAAATTGGCGTTTTGAGTTATTAAAATCTGTTGAAATAGGCAATTTAATTTAACGGTGGTTTCAGTGTTCATTTTTAAACACTGGGATTTTGTAAGTTTAAAATGATTGACTTTATTGCTGGTAATTAAAACGAAAACATAATTTCAAACGAAGGGCACGATAAAAAAATTGTTTTGGAAAATACGCTTCCATCACTTCAGCGAGACAACCTCAGTTATTTCAGTATTCAAGGTTAAATTAATTTTTTCATCTAGGTGGACCTCGTGGTGTGACTTTTATTTATTTGTCAATAGCATCAAGTGGAACTGTAAAGATTAAAAGCAATTGTTTTCGTTTGATGTTTACTTAAGCCAATACAAGCCATTGGGGTCAAACATGTATACGGGGAGCATAAGACTTTAAGGTCACATGAATCATTCAAGTACCAAGAAAGGTGTTAAATATGAATTGTTAGCCAATAAGAGAAAAATCTGGTGCTGTTAAAAAGTGATCCTATTATTTGTGCAACTTTTAGTAAGTTTACCTAATTGGCTAAATAGTTTTTTTTAATATTTAATCTATTAGGTTTTGAGACTGCCAAAACGTTTTGACTCTGTTACTCACGAAAAACTAGTAATTTTATGAAAATTAACAAAAACATATTATCGTTGGTCAAACCGGTTGATGAATAATATAAAGGTTTTATGAGTATATACTACAATAAAATAGACTTACTTTATGAGTATACAACGTAATAGATCTTGAGCAAGTTTGGAGACTTCTATGCTTCTTAGAATAAAGTAGGAATAATATAATATAAATTTTTGAAACACTGTCATGCCTCGCATCGGTCGGACAATTTATAACACAGCTATATCGCTGTCCTAAGCCGACAATAAATAACGTAACACATTTAGCGTGATCTATAGATGCTTCTAAGGGTTTAGCGTGCCAAAAACCCAATAAACATAATCGCCCGTTTTATATAATATCATATTGTCTTTCCAGATCCCGTAGTTATGGACGAAGGAAAGTTTTCTCGGCTATATATATGTTAGACATTGTAATTTTACAATTTGTCAGATAAGTGGTGGTTGTATGTTGAATTAATCGCAGCACGTAACTGCCTTGCTGACGTAAAAGTGAATGCCTAAAAATATTTTATTTATCTTGTTATTTTTGAAATTTTGATTTAATCTCATACTCATTATTAAAATCTGCTTATAATGGCACTTTAAACCTTCAAAATACATTGAAAATACGAAAAAAATGCTGTCAACGCTTTTCTTAATTTCAACGGATTTTGAAAATTTAATTGCTAATTTATTAAGTTTTTATCGCTGATTACGATGATGAAATCATATATTAAAAAAAAGCATTTTAGACAACAAGTTTATGATTTTTTGAAAATAAAATGACAGCCATTTTGAAACCGTTAAACGAATTTCTCAAAGCTATTACCATATTCGATTTTTGTACCAAGTTTGAAACAAATCGGATAACAAACCGGTTGTTAGGTTGTTAGAACCTAAGATGTGTATTATTTGTAAGTAAAATAATTGGAAAGAGAAAGCTTGTGCAAACTTTTATTTCATTATATAACATAGACTCATTACAAGATATATTGGCTTAATTAGTAAATAAATACAGATTAATTCTATGCTAATTCCTTTACTCGAAAATTATCCGTTTCGTCAAAGACGACACTGAAGAAAATATCCTATTGCAAATGTAACTTCCTTCAATTGAAACGGTCTCTCTGAACCACCTGTTAAAATCCCTTTGAAGTGTTAAACTACACAAAGATTATATCATTTCTTCTCTCGCCCAGTTAGTAACGATTCTTTAAATAGTACTAGCAAGTTCATTTAGGTTTGCTTATTAAGCCGCTTTTAATGTGCATCATTAGAACAATTTTTTATCGGTAGTAAGGTATTAAAATTAAAAAATCTCGTACTTTCTGTACTTAAGCTTCTTAAGTTTTGACTTATTGAAGTTCTATTGAACCACTTTTTTAACTTTATAATATATAAACTCACAGGTTTTTATAAAATTTTACTATTAATTTTAGGAACATACCTTTTATTGTACCTTGAATGTGGTAAAGGGCATACAATTAATTTTTTTTTTTTTTGGTTTTTAACGTCCGACTATTGTGCACACTTGGCCACCGAGGCGGCTTACAAATAAATTAAACTATGTTATACGTAGAGTTCTATGTTTTGTTTATTTAAAAAAAAATTACAATATTGAATTTTCGTGGTACAGAACTAAAGTTCTCAATAAATGTTGACGAACATTCTGGAATAATTTCACCCTTATTCTTACATAATATTTTGAGCAAATATTCCATTGTAATCGGTTGATAATTAGACATATTTTCAAATGAGCCTAGTAAGAATGAAGTATATATGAAGGCACAACTAAGTGATTTATTTTATGAATGCGATGGCCAATGAAGTACGCCGCAAAGTGTGTCACGACATTCATAAATTTAAAGCATAAAAGTATTTAACAGTCACGGCACGCTTCGCTCACGTAATTGAAGCAAACGGCTAAATATTAACAAATTGATTATTGTACTACGTATCGTAAAAACATTTTGATACGTGAAAATCAAACAATAAAAAACATTGATTAGGCGCATTCTATAATTGGCAAAATCTACTTCTAAATGGCCAAAATTAAATATGAAATAGTCGCAACACTAAAATAGAGCTATCTCGCTGAAGTGATGGAAGAGAATTTAAAAAAAAAATATTATGGTAATTGTAATTGAAATTTTTATCCCACTACCGTAAACAGCGTCAAATGTAATTTTTTATTTTCAAAATTAAAAATATCAATTTGTACAATTTTTTACGCTGTTTGCTATGGTAAAATGATATTTTCAAAAAAACATTTAAGACAGCAAAGCAAATTTTTTAATGCATCAAATTCTGCTTAAATAACATAATTTTGAAGATTTGTAATTGATAACAGTATACAATATTTGAAAATAGACAAAAATTATGGTTTGAGAATAAACAAACATTTTAAAAATCACAAACAAAGTTAATACTTAGTTTTTTTATTTTCTCCCAAACAGTGACTGTTATTGCTATGCTTTTAAATTTTCTTCGATACTTTTTTTCACTGATCTTCAATATGACCAAAATTTTAACAAAACTTATGATAACTTTAGGAAAATCAGTCCGATTCGTAAGATTTTCCCTCCATTACCCCCAAATCGGAATTGTCGTTGATTTAACGAATCATTCCTCTGAAAGTTACAGTCTAAATTTCTGTAGAATTTGATCAAAATCGTTAAAACCGAAATGCCACAATATTGGATTTTCAAAAATAATTTTTCACCAAAAATGAGATATGAGAAAAAATATATTTTCAAAATTTCAAAAAATGCTCCCAAAATTTGGCTTGGTTTCGTCTACCAGAACAACAGCAAACATTTCAAAAGATCGTTATTTTAGTTTATTTCGACTTTACAAACAAACATCCAAGTCGACAGGCAGACATCCAAGTCGAATCCACTTTTTTAGTCTTACAGAACATAAAAAGTTTTGAACCTTTATACTTTGTTTTGAAAATTTTGTATTCTTTCAAAATATGAAGATAGATTTTTAAACTTTATATAATACGATATATAAAATACGATTTATACTGTATTTACTGTACTCTCGTATTTATACAGTATGATTTTTTTCTGAGGATTTTAAGATATATTTAAACATTTATTTGTTATACTTATCTTTTTCGAATCTCTCTCTCTCTCTCTCTCTCTCTCTATATATATATATATATATATATATATATATATATATATATATCTATAGTCTATATATATATATATATATATATATATATATATATATATATATATATATCTATCTATATATATTTGAGAACTAATTCAGAACACATATACACGTATTCTTTCTTGGATAGAAAAATCTAAAACACATTGAAAACTGCCGTATATCCGTTTGACACAATTGTTCCAAGAAGAAACAATGTTCCGACACTTCGCCAAAACCGTGTTTGGCATATTCGAATTCCTTCTTGATTCATGTCTAATTGTGTGTGTGTGTGCGCGCGCACGCGCGCGCGTGTGTGTGTGTGTGAGAGAGAGAGAGAGAGAGAGAGAGCGTGCGTGTGCCTGTGTGTGTTTGTGTGTGTATGAGAGAGAGCGTTCGTGCATGCGTGTGTATGTGTGTGAAAGAGAGAGAGAGAGAGAGAGAGAGAGAGAGAGAGAGAGAAAGAGAGAGAGTGTAACCGCGTATGTGTGTATCCGCGCGCCCGTGTGCACAATGCTACAGTTATATATATACTGCAGGCTACCTAATATTTAAGAGTTAGTACCTTTAGACAATTTCTTATCTACATCTTTTCATTGGAAATAAGTTTTATTTCGTAATATTTGTGAATGTATCCAAAAAAGACTCCTTTATGCCCGTCAGATTGCTGACACTTTATTGTTACGTGTATGTTTGACGTGCTATACTTTGAAGCGACGCAAGCCCCGATAAATCTGCAAAGCATGATTGTAGAAAGTAGCGTTACCTTTGGCACAAATTGCACAAGTAAACGCTTTTCCTTATAAAAGAATGTTTTCTGATGCATTGTGTACAAGATCACAGGGTATTTCAGAAAATGGAACTTTTCTTTAGTCCGTTTTTTCATGTCCGTTTACAAAAACCTATGCCAATTATTCAAAAGAAGAAAAAATTTTCATCCTGAAAGGCACTTGAAAGTATTTTTGGAAAATATCACGATTGGTTACACAAAGCTACGATTGGTTTTACGTAGCAATAACCACGCAGGTTAGGTATTCTCGTAATTTATCCGTAAATTTGCTATTTGAATTATAAGTTTAATACACAGAGTAAGAATTATAAGTCTTTTTATATGTGACTGTAAATTGTTGAACTGATTTTCAATAAACAGTTATTAGGCGATATTACTTGGAAATTAAACTGTTAGACCGGCCATCATGGTAAGACCCAAACCCAGTACTTTGAAAATTTACAATGATATATTACTCAGATTTTAATGTTATTTTCTATCATCACTTTAGTGTATTAAATGCTTGCAGTAATTATTTTTTCATTTAAATTAATATTTATTAAATAGGACAATTTTTAAAACGATTTTTCGTAAGGGCACTTTAAAGCTACCAACACTTTTTCTAGAAATAATATAAATATTTTAAGGTGTTTTTGAGAAATTTTAAGTTGTATGTTTTTCGTAGGAATTGCAGATAAGTTTCAAACTCTTCCACGGAATCTTCAACTTTTTTAAACGTTCTACCAATCACATTACTTTCTCTCTAAATAAATAATATACCAAACGTTTAAAACTACTGCTTAGCCTCCTAAAAAATGTTATATACGTAATTCTAAATAAGAACAATGTTGTTGTAAAAATTACTTTTTAAGATTTTACAAACGGTCGGGATTTTCACACTCGGTCCACTTTTCTAATAAAACATCAAATACAATCATGTTTCACCCCTCCTTACCCCGGTAGGGCGAGCTCTACCTTTGGTTTTATTGACGGATTCTTTGACGCTTCTCCGCCTTATATTTCAATATATTTAAAGCAGAAACCTTCACTTCAAAGTTAACAAAACCCAACCGTTCAGCCGCATCAAAGCAAATATTTCTTAAGTCCGAGCAATAATACCGGTGTTCCAATACACCCCTTCTTTTTCGCTTTTTCGTATCCAAGGCCAATATTTTCCATACAAACTATTCCAATAACAGAACTCAAATATACATGTATACGTGGAATTTCAAGGAGAAGATTGATTTTTTTAAATAAATGCGCGTTTTAGTGCTTTTTTTATATTCATTTTATTGTATATTACAATCATAAAAAATAATTTCAAATAAGTTGAACGTTGCGTAGAAACTAACAACTTGTAATAATTGGAATTAAATTTCTATTTAACTTAAATCTATTAACTAGTAATGTAAATCTAAAACATTGACAAAATGAGAAATGTAACGGTAAAAGTATACATAAAAACATCAAATATGTATTAACTTAAATCGATAAATTACGTCATTATGTGGTTTCTTCGCTAAAGGGTAATTTGTATTAAAAAAAGGGCTTCCATATTGACATGATTGTGCAGTCTTCTTTAGAAATTAAAGTAATTATATCTACCACAAAATTTAAATTTCAGTTGTTTATTTTATTCTTAGTTACATATATTGTTTCAAAGTTTTATATATATATATATATATATATATATATATATATATTTTTGTAGAGAAAATTGGCAAATTTGGCAGAAGAAAATTATATTACAAAGTATTAACATCCACTAAGTTTATTTCTTCATAAAGAGTGTGTAGAAAAAATTGTTTTATCAATTAAAAACTATTAGTTAACAGATTTTTTAAAAAAATTTTATCAGATGTTTTCAGGACAGAACAAATATAATGTTTTCACCACGGTCTGTAGCGGATTGTCGCATAGCGAGTGCTTTGTGAAAAATTGCTTTCAATATTCGGTGGAACTCTTTCTATCTCTCTTGCTCGCATTCAATCAACATAACGCCCTCTTTGTCTTTGTCAACTAAAATAAAAAATGGCGCGTTTTTCGCTTCAACACCCCTTTGCGCCTCCGCAGGGATGAATACATTGTGCGATTTTACTGGTGAGGTTGCCATCGTAGGACAGAGGGAGCAATGTTTTATGCTTTGTATCGCTGAACAAAAATGTGTTTATTGAAGAAAATAGTTTTTTCCGGAAGAAACAGAGAGTTAACCTTACCGAACATAAAACTGAACGTTGAGTGTTGCTGAGTTTGGTAAATTACTCTTACGCCAGAGTGAGTGAAAAGAAACGATCCATTTTTCTACCATCCTTTTTTTGCTTACTTTATACTATTTTAAAGAGTAAAGATTACGGCAGTAACTGCAAGTTCCGAACCTACGACCTTGAGATGCGCGGTCTAGAGACACAACAAACCGACTTTATGTAAGTCACATCGATCACCGAGCTCTTTAGTTAGAACTTCAAACGGTAGAAATTCAACGTCAACAGATAGCCTAGCTACGTTCGAGAAAAAGACATTTTTAAGTACTTTAATCAACCAGTGACAGTTCTTTTAAAATCATCAATGCTGTTGAAAATAACGATCAATGATAATGGCTTAAATGATCGAAAGCGACCGACATGGACTATTTTGGTATTCGTGCTGGAAGTGATGAAGATGTTCGTATAAGGCAGGGGTCTCTAAACTACGGCCCGAGGGCCACATCCGGCCCGCGGACAGATTTTGTCCGGCCCGCGGAGAGCTAGCATACTTGAAAACTTTTTAGAGAACATATTTTTTATAGCAAATTAAATTTAGTTTACTGAATATTCTAATTTTATGTTGAATAATTATTAATATGACATCTATATTGATATGGTCATGGGCTAACTACTCATAACATTGTTGTATGCTTATTGTTATTGTTTTTGTGATAAGTTGGATAAAGAAACACAGAATTGTAATGAGTAAAGACATGTATAATATGCAGAAAATTTAACTTCAGTATATAATAACTAACAAATTATTGAAATGAATCCAACTAACATTTTATACATTTTAAATAAAAACATAACTTATAACAAACATAATGACATATGAAATACTAATGAGATTTATGTAATTGAGATTTTCCACTCCTCATGGCTCGACTGTACGACTAATCTAGAAATTACAGATAATGACAGGAAAATTAATAATATGCAGTGTTGCCGTTTTGCGGACTTTAGTCCGATTTGCAGCCTTTTTTAAACGTTGCGTACTTTTTCGGACTTTTTTTTCATCAGTGGACTATTTCACTTTTTACCACCGGCAACAATGATAATATGGTTTTGGCCCTCGGAACTACTGGAGTAATCAGTATGGCCCTAAGGCTGGAAAGTTTGGAGACCCCTGGTATAAGGTCTAGAAGTGTATCGTACTTCCTTGAAGAAACTCGATGAGTAATCACTTTAGCAGACCACAAACAATTCTTTGCCGACAACAGATGCTTTGACCAACTCAGCACCTGTCCTACTATAACTATACACATCAAACTTACTAACAGTTCCTAAATATTCATTTTTCATTCTCACCTTTCTAAAACCAACAAACCACTTTATTAATTAGTCTGATCACCAAATTATTTCAGATATTTCAGTTTAAAAGCAATTTCCTGCATTTATGCACGAATATTGTGTATACGTTTCAACTGCTTAGGCTATCATTTTTTTTTTCAAAATGTGTTTTTCCGCGCGAAATTTTAAGTTCTTAAAAACTCTGTACTAAATCGAACTATAAGTTTTTGTAGAATATCTGTCAGTTTTTAATATTGTAAAAATCAAAATGTTACTCAAATGACAGACATGATTAAAAATGACTTTGGTAAACAAAATTTAACTTTGAAACCTAAAAATAACTCAAAGCTTTCTTTCTATAATTACGTAATCCATAAACGAAATTTTGATAATTTTACCGATAAAAATGTTTATAATAAAGAGTAAACAAAAAACATTTTCATAAACTTTCTCTTGTTTAAATATTTCAGAGGCAAAAAGAGATTCGGAAGTTACAGACAAAATGTAAGAACTTGTAAGCATAGAGTTCATCCCAAAGTTATATACAGGCTAATAAACAAGGAATGACTTTAATATTTGCAGCTTATCGAATGCAAGATCAAGCAGGCATTTCCCTTTCTGCTTTTATTACGTCCGCAACTAGGCAGTGAGTCTGGGGAGGGGGTGACAGTTTGGCCGAAAATTCAAGATATAAATTATTTACAGAGCTGGAACATTGCGCCAGCAAAAGATCAATGTTGGTCTTGTAAAGTGAATTTTTTTAATATTCAAAACTTGTTAGAATTTGTTTTTACGTTTTTTCCAAATAAATGAACTAATATATACGAAACAATTTATCATAGTACACGAAAAGAAAGAGATGCAAAAAAATATATTTAAGTACTACGAGCAAAAAAGGGTTTCAATTTGGTTGTCTGACCGCCTTATGTGCCTAAAATAATAACTAACATAATTAATCTATTTCAATGACATTTTTTGTGTAGATCTGTTTCAAGCTTATCTATGGTAAATATTTTTAGGATAAAAAATCTTTACGTAATGGATTAAAAAAAACAGTCCAAACAGTTTTGAAGAAGGAATGCTTCTTAAAAATTTGGAAGTTATAAAATATAGTTTATACGTTCCAAAATAAAACTTTTATGGTAGTTATATCCCCCAAATCTGGGGCTTGTCGAAAAAAAAGGTTAGCTTTGAATGATTTACCGATCAATGCGTCAAAATGCATGGAAACTTATAAACTACATTTAAACAAAATTTGATAAGAAATTACAGATTTAAAACTACCCAGCAAGTTTTTTGTTGGGCATCAACCAAAGTCAGAAAAAGTAGCCTACAAAAAGCATGAACAAAGTTTGACAGAACCGCTGTCTTGATACAGCCAGTCAGAATTAACAACACATTATTAAATGAATAAAGCTAAGATCAAAGTGCAGCACGTCCAACTCCACTTAGTTGCTGAATGATTAAAGTGATTCCTCACTGGGTTTGCAGACACTTTCAGTTAACACATAATAAATGTACTTTTTCACCGAACCAATAAGTTTTGACGTTTTCAATCGAGTTTTCTTGTCGAGAAGTTATGACCTGGTTGCCGCTTCGATTAGGTTTCAAAAGAAAAGAGGTCGAGGTCGACGTATCTGATGATTTATCAGAAAATTTTCACGAAAGAGTTTCTTTTGGTTAAAATTAAGGACATTTTCGAATTATTGTTTCGATAACGCTGTTCTTGTCGTATAGACGGTAAGTGAAGGAAGTCTATTACTTTCTATATCAGGTAAAGGTTTTGTACTATGTTGGATTACGGAAAATTAAAGCAATAATGGAAACCATATTGTTTCCTTAAATTTCTGTCGGTTGTTTCCAAAAAATTGGGTTATTGTTAAATGTGTGTATTTTTGCGTGTCTGTGTGTACATTGCTGGAAAATTTAAACAACTTGACCGATTTCAATGAAATAGCGAAAATATTTTTCTTTAGTTTTTCCATTTGAAGAAATTTTTAAACACTTTTATGGTCAAAATACTCTGTAAAGTAGAGGACAATAATGTTTGACTAAAGTCGTATGGTCAGAATCGACAAAAATTAGATAATTTACGAAATATAATAAATAATTTAATTATGAGAAAAAATGTAATGTACTTCAATCGCGCAATAAGTTAATACAAATTCTAAATATAATTTGACAACGCTGTTTGTTTTGTTTTTAATTTAACGAATTAATTTTGTTTCGAATTCCATACATCTTGTTCATTTATGAATTATTACGAGTAAATATTTAAAAACGTTATGATGAAAATTGAAAACATTTTAGAAGTCGATCCTCTTAATAACATTGAACAGTGAATAACTTTATTGTTTACAATTACTTATTTACAAAATGGAACTCAGTAACTGGTACATAAATGATTCCCTACCAAAAATAAAATTGAAGATGTGATTTTTCAACAATAATAATATTGCCTACTCCATTTGTTATAAACATTGATTTCTTAAAATAATCGGTATGTACTGACATTCTATCAGTACAACATACTGTTAGGCCTATACTATGTACTGCCATTCTATCAGTACAACATAATGTTAGGTCTATACTATGTACTGCCATTCTATCAGTACAACATAATGTTAGGTCTATACTATGTACTGTAATTCTATCAGTACAACATACTGTTAGGCCTATACTATGTACTGACATTCTATCAGTACAACATACTGTTAGGCCTGTTGTTATATATCAGTAACATATATGTTGTACTGATATGCCATTCTATCAGTACAACATATTGTTAGGCCTATATTATGTACTGCCATTCTATCAGTACAACATATTGTTAGGCCATTACTATGTACTGTCATTCTATCAGTACAACATACTGTTAGGCCTGTACTATGTACTGTCATTCTATCAGTACAACATACTGTTAGGCCTGTACTATGTACTGCCATTCTATCAGTACAACATACTGTTAGGCCTATACTATGTACTGACATTCTATCAGTACAACATACTGTTAGGCCTATACTATGTACTGCCATTCTATCAGTACAACATAATGTTAGGTCTATACTATGTACTGTAATTCTATCAGTACAACATATTGTTAGGCCTGTACTATGTACTGTCATTCTATCAGTACAACATACTGTTAGGCCTGTTGTTATATATCAGTAACATATATGTTGTACTGATATGCCATTCTATCAGTACAACATATTGTTAGGCCTATATTATGTACTGCCATTCTATCAGTACAACATATTGTTAGGCCATTACTATGTACTGTCATTCTATCAGTACAACATACTGTTAGGCCTGTACTATGTACTGTCATTCTATCAGTACAACATACTGTTAGGCCTGTACTATGTACTGCCATTCTATCAGTACAACATACTGTTAGGCCTATACTATGTACTGACATTCTATCAGTACAACATACTGTTAGGCCTATACTATGTACTGCCATTCTATCAGTACAACATATTGTTAGGCCTGTACTATGTACTGCCATTTTATCAGTACAACATACTGTTAGGCCTGTACTATGTACTGCCATTCTATCAGTACAACATAATGTTAGGTCTATACTATGTACTGTAATTCTATCAGTACAACATATTGTTAGGCCTGTACTATGTACTGTCATTCTATCAGTACAACATACTGTTAGGCCTGTTGTTATATATCAGTAACATATATGTTGTATTGATATGCCATTCTATCAGTACAACATATTGTTCGGCCTATATTATGTACTGCCATTCTATCAGTACAACATATTGTTAGGCCTGTACTATGTACTGTCATTCTATCAGTACAACATACTGTTAGGCCTGTACTATGTACTGCCATTCTATCAGTACAACATAATGTTAGGCCTATACTATGTATTGCCATTCTATCAGTACAACATACTGTTAGGCTTGTACTATGTACTGTCATTCTATCAGTACAACATACTGTTAGGCCTGTACTATGTACTGACATTCTATCAGTACAACATACTGTTAGGTTTGTACTATGTACTGTTTGTATAGTCTGTCTCGCCAATTTAATCGCTCGATATCTTCTTTACTTTTGACTCTGTAACTTAAAAAAAAACAGTAAATAATATTTAAATAATATTGTTGAATAACAGTAGTAATTACATACAAAACCAATACTATATTAATCTTGGTTATTTTGTTTTAACTTTATTGGTTCTTTTATATAATTAGAGCTCTGTGGTCGATGTGGCTAGAACACCGGTCAGTCTGATGCGTCTCTGAACTGCGCATCTCAATTGGGGGTAGCTTTACACTTACCGTTAACGCTGATCCTCCGACCTCATTAGTCTTACTGGCATAAAGTATGGCTACTACGAAAAAAAGCTAATTTAATTAAAGTGAAAAAGTATACTAATTTTTAAAATACAAACGAATAGTGTCTATAAAAATGTCTAAAACACCCTTAACATGTTTGTACATTATTGTATGTTTACGGCTAAATAAGATTAATTAATTACTGGTACATAAAAGTAACCTATGATACCAGTATTTTATAAAAGTAACCTATGATACAAGTAAAACTTTCATTGCTTAAATACATATTTGCTACAATTTAATATAGTTTCTGCCTCGTTGATGAAATTTCTGCACGCAATTTACTGATTTAGTATTTTCGGTTGGTATTTATTTAATTACACCTGTAATTTGTATTAACAAAACATCAAAGCTAATAAACATGTCCGATTGTTCAATGTGTCGTTAATTTAACTGCATGTTCAATAATTGCCGAAATGTTACCTGTAATTATACTGTAATAATTTCGTCAACGAACGGTTCCATATCGAAGTATTTCCAACTCGTTATGTTCAACTGATTATTTTTCCTCGGTTTGCAGTTAAAAACATTGAAGGAGAGACACTTTCTCCTCATTTTAAGAAACTCTAAAATTGTTCAACTTTCGTTAATTATTACTAAAAACTGAAAAGGCGAAAGCATCAGGTAAAAATACATCCATTTATCTTTAATCTTAATACATTTGTATATTACATGCGAAAATAGTGTATAAAAAAGACAGTAAGCTGGAAACAAGGATTCGTCAAAATGAAGGCGTTTTCTAAACATCAAAATTCTAATAACATAGTAACGGTAAATATTTTAAGATATTTCTGTCATAGATAATTTATAAACTAATTGCGCTACACACTGAAATATCACGCAAATAATTTTCGTAAGAAATCGACAATAGATTAGATAGATTCAAACTATAGGATGGGATAATACAAGCCCAAACACAGTGATTAACAGACCTATTGTGCAACGAAACCCCTTGAGTACTAGTTTAGCAGACTGATGTCCTTAGTAAGTTCCAACAATCTGGGTAATCAGTAAGCTAGCGCATTCTGCTGAAGATCCCTAGGGTCCTGGAAACCAAAATCCCCTAGCCTCCTACTAGCAAGAGCTTCACAATCAAGGATTATGTGTCTTACAGTCTCCTCTTTCTTTCACAATATACACACGGTTTCACCATGGTAAATACTTATCTTGTTTATGTGCACCCTCAGACCACAGTGCCCTATAATAATCCCCATGATCTTCTTTAGTTTTTCTCTACCCCAAGACGTTTGCTGCCCCTTAAGCCCTCCATATGGAACCATGCTTAAAATTTTTTTACTATGGGAATGCCCATGAACATTATCCGATGATGCGTGTTGATGATTATTAATCCACCTCTTAACAGCAAACCTGGCCAACGACAGAGATATCCCTAAAGCTGGTTCAGGTTCGATGAACTCAGATGCAGATCCCAGTCCATCCAGTCAGTCTGCCGCATCATTAGCCTCCACTCACTTATGCCCCGGAACCCAGTAAAGAGTTACCGAGTTATCCAGGGTACAGGACGTTAAGGTTTGAATTTTATCGACGATAAATCGTAAATTAATGCGAATTATGTAATATTTTGTGTACAAAACGAATTAGTGGACAATGGGTCAACCTCCTTAAATTTGTTGGTGTTTTAACCACGTAAATCTGCCATTGTAGCAGAGAAATTAAAGAAAAATAATTAGTTTAATCTGTTACGGTGGCAACCAATATACTTCTTATATTTATATCTATTGTATGCAAAGTATTGTATGCAATGCAATGTAATGTACGAAAAGTTTCATTAAATTCCGACAGATGGAAATATTTCTTTTAAATTCTACCGTAAACGTAGACACTTTAAGGTTTGTAAATGAAAAAATTCTTTAGAAACTTTCTATTCACTTATGTACAAATATTTTGTCTTAATAATTTTAAAATGTTACTTTAAACATTGCTAATTTAAACCTTTTTAACTATTTAAGAGTAGTTTTACAGCAAGTACTAATTTTAGTTTTTATCCATTTAAAAAAATTAAATTTTATTTATATAAAACCAATGTGGCAATATTATGAAAATAAGTTCTAATTATGTTGAGAGGTTGAATCATTTAAAAGCCTGTAACTATTAAAATATAAAAGTGTCACATTTTGTTTCTAAAACTGTTAAAACTGTACTATACCAAGTCTGATTTCATTAAATTCGGGTAATTTTTTAATATTATCTTTATTTAAAGATTTTGGTTAATGGATTTAAAATAAAAAAATATTTAGTCACCTTCACTATAAGGTCGTCATGTGTGTTAAATTTCACTTTCAAAGAAATTTGTGGGGGGACTGTTAACTTGATCTGTCAATGAGTTCTATCTGATTATTTTGGGAGTTACACTTCGTCCAGAGTTACACTTCGTCGAGAGTTACACTACGTCTGAATCAGCTCGCCGACTAATCTTTTTTTAATTGATTAAATTAACATATAAAACATAAAACTAAATAGGTGATTAAGCGTTTGTTAAAATTATTGGTATTTATGCATTCTAGATTGTTTTTCTCAAATAGTGATTTTTGAATATTTTTGTTGTTCTATTTCATACTATATTATCTAACTAAGACATAATCACCCGCAAAAAAATATTTTTTTCAGAATTTACTTACGATTTTAGGCATTTTTTTACACGCTATTAATAACGTTATAATATGAACAACTGTTATTGTGACCCCATTGTTGTTTACATTTCGTTAAACATATTAAATTCATATACAGTTTTACCAGTCAAGCGCGTTAGTATTAACTATATGCACTTACTGCTCATGCGCGTTGCACATTTGACAGCTATTACTAAATGTTAAGGTTTATTGTTTTTTTCGTTGGTTCATTCTCTTAAATCTGAACATCGCGATTTGCCTCTTTTTATGTTAGGTGTACCAGCCAAGAAACTTTTCAGTTAGGCTACTGAGTATTTTTTTTAATAAATTGTTTTTTAATCTTTTTAGCAATCAAAAACGCGTTACACTTCGCGTGGTAGCAATTTTGAGGTTATGCGGGTCACTTCTATTTGCTATTTTTATCGTACTCTAATAAGAAATCATCAGAGTTTTTTGTTTCTTGTGGACAAAACAAGTATTTGTTTGTTTACTACAAATAGTTCTTTAATATTGATGAAATAATATATATTTGTCTATTTAATAATATGACAAATATTCATGTCAAATATTGTGACTCTCCCTATATATAGGATATATATTTATATATTTCGTTCATAATATATATTTATATATTTCATATTGTAATTTAAAAATTGTCAGTAGGACACAATTTTCTATACTACTACTTGCTTTTCGCGCTTTTATATTTTGGATGATTGCTTTTGGGCATGTAATATAGCGTTTTAGTGAAAAAACTACAAAAAAAAAAAATCTAAAACTACACCGGATATTTACCAAAATAACTAATGCTCAGTGCATTATGTGACGTACCATTAGCTGTTAGAAAAAAAGTAAAACATGAAATCAGCAGAACCACAAGAAACACAAAACAAAAAAAGGATAACCTTTAAAAAAAATAAATAATAAAAAAAATTGAAGTAACCATACGTTTTCAATGTATGGAGACTAAGTGGCTATATTTAAATTAAATTTTCAATAAATTCGGAAGAGACGATTTTGAAATATATATGTTAATCAAATTAAGTATATTGGTCAAAAATATTTGTAATTAAAATTTAAAAAACAACCTAAAAACTGGTTTCGAGAAAAAGCAAAGTATATAAGTTCTTAATAATATCCACAGGAAAAAACAAGACGGACAGACATACAGGCAAAACTAATACAAAAAACATTTTAATCAATCAAAACCATAAAAATATATTGCTCATTATCATTTTATTTCAAATTAATTCGAAATTAAAAAATAAAACTGAGTTCTTTAAAAAATACATTTAATATAATGAAACCCATTTGAAAGTAGGACACTGTTTAAACCAGGTTCCTACAAGGATATGTAAAACAAATGGGAAAACTTCTATCAAAAAATTATTAAATCCAGAGACACTTTGCAAAATGTGTTTACAAATATGATTATTCAAAAATGTCAATTGAAATTTTAAAACTTGTTTAACCTACATTTCTACACAGCCAGGTGTCTTTGTGTTTAAAGCTTATCCTCTCTTCAATGAAGGAAGTGTTCTATCAGAGATCATTTTACTCCGGGAACTGATTACAAAATGGCGGAGATTTTCCCTTTGAAAGCGTAGCAAATGGCGGTAACTTGTTTATAACATAATCTTTAACATACTTGTAGCTTGTTAACATATTCATGCAACAAGGGACGAGGACTTAATATGTAAATCCTAATAGACTGTGTATTTAAAGGATTTTGCTAAATGATTTTATATTATAAAAGCTATTGTACTACATACGCTTTTGTGCTATACAATAATGGTGTTACGATCTCGTTTTCAGAAAACAATTTCAAAATGTATCTCACAAAAAATTAAATAGCTACGTAATTAATCAAAACTAGGTCATATTTTGTAAAAAATAAAGAATCATAAATAAATATATATATATATATATATATATATATATATATATATATATATATATATATAAACGTCAGTGAACCCAACTTATTTATTTCCTACTATTAGTTCACACTCTCCCTATATATACGCGTAGGACATATATTTATATATTTCGTTCTAATTTTTATTCGTTAATAAAATACTTTCATCCCCTTAAGTCAAATAAATTTTGTTAAACTTGTTGTAGTTACACTTGATGTTAATATAGATTTTTGTCAAATATTAATATCGCATATTTGTACAGACTATACGATAGAGTTTTCTTAGGTAATTCCTACTATTATTCATCCACTCAAGTTCAAATACATTTTGTTTTTAACTTGTAGTAGATGATACTTGATGTTAATACAGTTTTTTGTCAAATATTAATATCGCATATTTGTACAGACTGTACGATAGGGCTTGATATAAGTAACACTTATGTTCTATCCTATGTTGGTTTTAGGAATCGCAGCACGCAGCTGTCTCGCTGACGTGATGGAAGTGACCTAAGTAGGAATTGACTTAAATTTTTTTTATATTATTTGTTTTTTTAATAATTTAGTTCAACAGTTTAAAAATACAGTAATAAAAATGACTTTTGATTAATTTAATAAAATGATGAATATATTTCCCAATTTCTCCCATAACGAGAATCTTCTAATATGGATATTCGTGGACTTTTCATGGCCGATTGGCGCTCATTTCATGGTTCCTCATTGGATCTTACAATGAAAGCCACTCCAAAGCTCATATTTTAGCAAATATTAGCTAAAAATAATACAAATAAGAACTTACTAAATCACTTAAATGATATTTTTATAGTAGCCATATACAATGTAAAAATTGTTACTATAAAATGAGCTATATTGTATGCAGGATATGGTACCAAGGATAGCATACCAAGAAATTTTTTTATAATATATTCTTTTTTTTCCGGCGAAAAACCGTTAAGATTTTCATCGCCGAGTTTTTATAATATATATATATATATATATATATATATATATATATATATATATATATATATATATATATATATATATATATATATGTATATATATACACACACACACATATATATATATATATATATATATATATATATATATATATATATATATACAGTATGCCTACATGTTGTTACAAAAATATCAAATCACGTTTTACGTAGTCATTCGTCATTTTTAAATAGAAAGGAGTTACATTTGATTTTTTTATTTATTTCAGAGCAATGGGTTTTCTCGAAGAGCTCATATATTAATAATATTAGAATTTCTAAAGATTTTAAATTTACACCAGTTTTAATATTGTAGACAATTAAAAAGAAATTATGTTTTCACTTTACACACATAATTAACAAAAACATTTTTTTATCATTAAACAATAAAAATATTTTTTCAGTCATTTAATCTGTGTAAAATTTACAGGTTTGTCTTAAAAAAATTAACGGTTGCCTTTTTGAAAATTATGTAATTTTAGTCTTTTGTGTTTTGTACTATTGTAAGCTGTAATATGTTAAAAGTGTACGCCAAATTGATCTGTACCTTATTTATTTTTGTAGTTGCAATGTGTTCTGTAAAAAAACAAAATGATACACTGCGACTAAACTTAAGCAGATTCGAAAAAAATTATAGTTCATTTTTTATTTATTTGTAATATAGAATCCGATTCAAAGCGCGATACTGATTTTTGTGACGCCCTTTACAAACTAAAAACAATTATGCCTTTAAACATAAAATATCTGTCTTGGCTCACAAATGATTTGAATGAAAAAAAATCATTTAAAATTAAAAATAAGTTAAGTTAAACAAGAATTTGACAAATCGAAATTTGTTTAGTCTACAACTTTCAGGCACAGTTTTTTAACCTGACCTTGAATACAATTATTTGATTTGGTGAACATAGAACTGCAACGATATCGATTTCTGTTACTAAATACAAAACCAAAAGGATAATGGATAACGGTGGTGCTTCATCCTCTGAATAAACTAGCGTCGATCTATCAACAGAAGCAAACGGAACATTGTGTCTTGTGGTGTAAGGGTACTTGGTACATCCTCTAACCTCAGCCATTAATTAAAATGCTCATTTCCAAGAACCCCCCCCCCAAGCACTGTCGGTGGTTTAGTCGTGAAGATTACGAATTAGTAAAACGACTTCTTTAAAATTTTAAGAAATTTATTATAAACTCTAAGCAAAATCATGTTGTAAATAATAAAATTGTATATACAAATCATCTAGAAGGAAAAAACATTATATCAAGATTATAAGTGCAGCATTGACGTTAACATAAAATTCTCTTTTATTTAAAAATATATTTATATTTATGAAACTATGTCATCATATTTTTTATTCTCAAAATATCTGATTGCTAAATTAATTTATAAAGGAGGTACAAATATGAAATGTAATGCACATTTAAGGATATTTGCCACAAAAACTGTCCAAAATCTAAATTGTTAGAAATATTAACTGTTTCGAAATATTAAAATAGAAAACGTTGAGTTGAAAAGATATCTTTATTGTTCATCTACAATCCGTTTTAAATTGATTTTCAATTTACATTTACTTGAGTGATATAAATAATATTTTACTTTTATTAGATTTCGTGTTTTGCAAATTCATTTCCATTTACAACCACAATTTGTATTATTTGGGCGCTACAATTTTAGGTTTGAAATGAATCAAAGTAGTTTAAGAAATTTTACGTAAATGTTTTGGAATTATACGCGCGTAGTCTTAATTTTGTAGTTACTTGATTAAAACTGAAAATCCGTCGTGGAAATATAGTCGAAATTTTAAACAAATCAAAATAGTAGTTTTTTCCATCTTTACCAACCAACACACATACAGACACCACAAATTATATGTTTTAAGAAAAACAGGAACTTACTTGAAAATATTGTTTTAGAGGCAATGTAGTAACATCAAAGGGAAGAAACATTTTACCGCTCCGAAACATCGTTTGAACGCTATTTTTCCTGACTAGAAGAATTATTATTTTCCTTAAATAAAAATGCATCAGCAACAATTTTAAAAAATTTCTATAAAGAATCATAAAGTTGGCTTACTATTATTAAAACACTTGTCTTCTATTGGTTGTTGGGATACTTGGAGCAGTATTGCAGAGGGGTGGGGTTCAGATTGCAACGCTTCCTTCCCGTCACCTGGGAAATACCAAGAGTAAATAAAGAATGAAGGAAAACTGAGAGTCAGTGAAATGTTTCAAATACTGTTTGTTTATTGTCAATGGAAACTGCATTTCCCGCGAGAAGTCAGCGTTTACCCGTGCGTTAAGAAAAACAAATGAATATAATTATTATGAATATACAAGAACAAGCCGGGTACTTGTAAGACACGAATAGTAGTGCATGGGTCACTTAAAAGTTTGGCCTACATTACAAATAAAAGAATACAGTAAATTAATTAAACTCGCCGAGCAAATACCGCAAGATAGCATGGTTTTGAATAATATTTTGAGAAATATTCTTTTCGTTAAATTTTGTAATTATTAAAGTCGGCAATTCCTCGGAGAATTTTTTGTCCAACAGAATTTTAAAAAAAATGTTTTGTTTAATTGAGACAATTTAGTCAATTTTATTTGTTTATTATTTTTCTGTTATGTGGTTAGAAAATATTATTATATAATTTTCTCCAAATGAAGTACTTTTCTTCTTCTTTTTTTTCTTCTTCTTATTAAAATAATAACAATTTATTTATTTTAAAGTAACGGAAACTTTTGAGAGGTATCTCAAAGGAAATGCTAACGAATTTAGTGGATCTTATTTAATTATTTAATCACGACCTTTAAATAAATTCTAATTTGTAAATCAATTTTTTTCAAAAAAATATGTGAGTAAGAGAAGCTCTTTTTCTAAGACTGGAATTACTACCATTTTTAAGCGGCAGAACGGAGTTTTCGAGATATCGAAGTTGTCTAAGCAATTTTCAAAATTGATATTTTCACCAAGTTTTACACACACGCCCGCGCGCGCGCGCACACACACACACACACACACACACACACACACACACACACACTTTTTATCACAATTTTTTTTCCGGCGATAAACCGTTAAGGTTTTCACAATTGTTTACCTTGTGTGTGTGTGTGTGTGTGTGTGTGTGTGTGTGTGTGTGTGTGTGTGTGTGTGTGTGTGTGTGTGTGTGTGTGTGTGTGTGTGTGTGTGTGTGTGTGTGTGTGTGTGTGTGTGTGTGTGTGTGTGTGTGTGTGTGTGTGTGTGTGTGTGTGTGTGTGTGTGTGTGTGTGTGTGTGTGTGTGTGTGTGTGTGTGTGTGTGTGTGTGTGTGTGTGTGTGTGTGTGTGTGTGTGTGGGTGTGTGTGTGTGTGTAAAACTTGGCAAAAATATCAATTTTGAAGGGTATCCTTGGCAATCAATTGAAGGGTACCCTATCTGCAACAATCGGCTCACGTGATATTTTTGTATGATTGATATGTCATTGCTGAGATAAATTACCTACCCTGAGTACGTCATGTTAATATTCTTAGCTTTGTTTTTTCACCCATGCTTGGCATGTTTGGTATTGCAGATCCGTTTGTAGCATTGTTTTGTAGTACAACCGTCCTTCTACTTTCACACTAAGTTTTTTCTATTTTATTAGACAAATCCTTAGGAAAATATTAATTTACATTTGTAGTAAGAATAAGTTCATAGTTTTTTTTTTAACATGACGTAACTCCAAAACGCGACATAAGAGAGTAAAACGACAACGCTACGATTGGCAGCAAGACACACTAATAACAAAAATTAATCTATTAAGTACAATAAACCTTGCTCGAGAGACAACTCAATATGAACAGAAATAAATCTGCCCCCCCCCAAGTTATATTAAACTTGAAGTGTGCGAGAAGCAGGTAAAGGGTTTCAATTTATTCGATATGAAACTGAAAATCGTTCGTCAGGAAACGTAGTTAAGGGTTAGGCGCTCAGTTAGAAGCCAGTTTTATTCTGAAGGGTGGGAAATAAGTTCAGAAATAACCTTTGAGAAATGATACTTTATCGTTGTAACATCGTTTGTAATGATTTCTTTACATTCTTAGTTATCATGTTCAGTAATAACGTGTAACTAAAAACTATATAATATTTTAAATAATTGATTATACTATTTAGTTTAATATATTTTATAAAAGTGCAATTAATCTCGATACATTTTATACATTTTCACTTTGGAATGTAAATAGTTTTTATTTTATGAAAATAGTTTGGAATATTTATTTATTTACTTATTTAGCATAACATACATCTCACCATGGAGGAGATACATATTCTTGAAAGAGTGTAGAAAAACGTCATTGTGATCAGGAGCTAAACTTACAAAACTGAACTAAACTTATAAACTAAAAACTGAAGAAGCTTTTCAAATCATTATCTGTTTAAGCGCTACATAGAAACTTACATTAGCATACATTAATTTCATCTAAAATAATAATAAAAAAAAGAAAAAATTCAACCATCACTGTGTTGCGAGTTATACAGTTTATGTCTTACATACTCCAGAATTATTCTCTTTTTAGTTTTTTTATATTCATCAGGTAAACAATTAAAGTACTTTACAGCAGTGTATAAACTATTTCTTTTAAATATTGTTTAGGCAGTATAACATCTTTATTCCTCGTCTTACTACCTGAGTGCGATAGATAGTGCCCAAGCAACTGTAATAAAACATTTAGTAATATATAGTTGTTCTATAGACAATATTTACCCAAAAATTAAATTTTTAATTTCTGTTTACTGGTTCGATGATATTGATTTGCAAGCAAGATTTTTTACTGACACATATCAGAACATAACTGTTTTCATTTGAAATTTTGTGCCGATAAAACTGTTAACTTGTATAATTTTATTTCATAAAAAATTAGTGAAATAATCGAGGCACGCTGTAGCGGTGGAAACAACTTAAAAAACATTCAAAATAACATCGACTAAGACTGTGCAAACAGAAAAAAACATTTAAAATAACATCGACTAAGACTGTGCAAACAGAAAAAAACATTTAAAATAACATCGACTAAGACTGTGCAAACAGAAAAAATCATTTAAATAACATCGACTAAGACTGTGCAAACGGAAAAAACATTTAAAATAACATCGACTAAGACTGTGCAAACAGAAAAAAACATTTAAAATAACATCGACTAAGACTGTGCAAACAGAAAAAAACATTTAAAATAACATCGACTAAGACTGTGCAAACAGAAAAAAACATTTAAAATAACATCGACTAAGACTGTGCAAACAGAAAAAAACATTTAAAATAACATCGACTAAGACTGTGCAAACAGAAAAAAACATTTAAAATAGCATCGACTAAGACTGTGCAAACAGAAAAAAAACATTTAAATAACATCGACTAAGACTGTGCAAACAGAAAAAACATTTAAAATAGCATCGACTAAGACTGTGCAAACAGAAAAAAATTTAAAATAACATCGACTAAGACTGTGCAAACAGAAAAAAATTTAAAATAACATCGACTAAGACTGTGCAAACAGAAAAACATTTAAAATAACATCGACTAAGACTGTGCAAACAGAAAAAACATTTAAAATAACATCGACTAAGACTGTGCAAACAGAAAAAAACATTTAAAATAACATCGACTAAGACTGTGCAAACAGAAAAAACATTTAAAATAACATCGACTAAGACTGTGCAAACAGAAAAAAACATTTAAAATAACATCGACTAAGACTGTGCAAACAGAAAAAAAAACATTTAAAATAACATCGACTAAGACTGTGCAAACAGAAAAAAACATTTAAAATAACATCGACTAAGACTGTGCAAACAGAAAAAATCATTTAAAATAACATCGACTAAGACTGTGCAAACAGAAAAAAACATTTAAAATAACATCGACTAAGACTGTGCAAACAGAAAAAAACATTTAAAATAACATCGACTAAGACTGTGCAAACAGAAAAAATCATTTAAAATAACATCGACTAAGACTGTGCAAACAGAAAAAACATTTAAAATAACATCGACTAAGACTGTGCAAACAGAAAAAAACATTTAAAATAACATCGACTAAGACTGTGCAAACAGAAAAACATTTAAAATAACATCGACTAAGACTGTGCAAACAGAAAAAAACATTTAAAATAACATCGACTAAGACTGTGCAAACAGAAAAAATCATTTAAAATAACATCGACTAAGACTGTGCAAACAGAAAAAAACATTTAAAATAACATCGACTAAGACTGTGCAAACAGAAAAAAACATTTAAAATAACATCGACTAAGACTGAGCAAACAGAAAAAAACTTTCAAAATAACATCGACTAAGACTGTGCAAACAGAATGCAAATCATACTTGACACTAATACTCGTACTACAGCAAAATCGTTCGGTGCATTTGTTTCAAAAAAGAAGCCAATTCAAAGGTTTTAAAGAGCACAACATAAGTTTGTTCTCTTACTGTTAAAAAATAATGAACTTTACACCGTTATAATTAGCTTTGAAATGTGCATTTAGAAATAATGAAATTTTAAAATGACTTTTGCGCTTATTTAACACATTTTTAATTACAGTTTAAAGACATTTTCTGAGCTATTACAATGGATGTGTTAAATTTGATTTACTCGTATCAAAAAGTTGTTTTCTGTGGTGTTAGTCAGAATTGTAAGTATTTTCAAAAATTCCTTTAAAGGCGACACTGTTGCTTATTGCGATTGTATTTTGCTTACATCACGTTGTGAAAAATTATTTGGCCGAATTCCAGATTTACCAATAAAATATAATCAATAAGAACAAATTTTTTGGTATTACAATTTTCCCAATCGGCGATAAATCCGTCCATCCTTTTGTGAGTTCTTTCTTTAGCCGCAAAATTGCAGTTTTGATAAAAAAAGTTACACGTCTAAAACATCAGAGCCCATAAAACACTGCTTCTTCCCCTACTTGCCGGAACCACCCCCTCAGTCTCCGCCAGGCCGGGTATAACTCATAACCCTCACCCCACCACCCCTCGCTTGCTTCGCTCTCCACCTGGGTCACTTGTCTACTTATTTTACAAGTGTTCGCGTTTGTTTAAATCGTTCTTTCACTTTATATGCTGTACTTTATTTTCTATTATCGCACTTTCGGTATACGAGTACTTTTTTTAAACCCCCAATGTGGAAAACACCAGCGAATTTAAGTTCACAGGCTCGAGAGTGGTTTTTATACTGTAATATTCACACTTTTATTATCTTCATTAATATTAATCACTTTATGCGTAAAGAGAAGAATGTTAAAAACTAAAATTCCTGGGATTATTAACATTATTAATGCAATTTGCATTTTTTTAATCTCCCTAAATAGATCCATTTAATTAAAATTTTATATTTGGGTATAGTGTGGTATTTTTTCTTACTTTTTTAAAGTTTTTATAATCTAAATTAAGTTAAAAAAGTTAGAGGTGATATTAAAATTCATTGGAGGTGATACAAAAATATTTTGAATTATTCTGTGCTAAGAAATTATTCTAGTAAAACTAATTCAACTAATTAAATTTAACTTAAATTTTTCTACAAAAACAAACACTTAAAAAATGTAATTTCTCGAACATTAGTCAGTATTATCAAACAGTTATTAGACCTGGCATTATAATTAATCTATTCGTAATGAGTTTCTCTTATTAAAGATATACCTATGGTTAAGACATGAAACAATATTACACAAATATTCTTGTAATAAATCACTTAAAAACCAAATCATTAATTACAAAAAGTAATCAAAAAATCGGACTATATATTTAAAAGCAGTGTTTTATGTTTTACTTATATTTGATCGTTAACGTAGGCCTAAGTTTCAACTCAGTGTAACAGATTGAAAATATCGGACGGCAAAACACTGTTAATAAAAATAAGTTTATTCCGAGATGTCTGTACATTATAAACAATAAAACAGGAACAATAAAAAAGTTAAAAAACACCGATTTGTTGAAGTTAAAGTTCCGAAATAGTGCACGATTTCAACACTTAGTGATCACTAAAACTAGTGTTACGAGACATTACACGTGTTAGGTTAGATAGCAGTCTCTAGTATCTAACTTATGACGTCACGTAATAGTCTTGTGTCAGACACTAGAGATGTCGTTGCGTTAGATTGATGAAGTCCCCATCAATTTGAAATGACGTCACAGCCTGTATAAAAAAACCCGCAGACCATGAGGTGATCGATCATTGTAAGACATTTACTAACGTACTTACATCTGGCAATAAAGTAGAACATAGTTCTGACAGGTGTAACATAAAAACAAAGTTAAGTTTATACGAAATTAGTTCAGAACAAAACAACACTAATACAGTACACTGAAAAAAAACTTTAAAAAATATTGCGAAATAAATCAACGTAACAAAGACAAAAGAATGCAATTAAGAATGCAATGCATAGCAATGACACAATATTACAACATAATATAAAATACAACAGTACGACAGAAAACCATATTCATAACAAATAAGACGATAATAATAGCTGAAAAATAACATAATAAAATGGATGTCAATGCGAATGTTGTATATTATAACAAATAAAATTAAACATTACAAAATTTGTGAAAAAATTGTAATTTATTATGTTCCGCTTTTCGCTTGTAAGTTCCACGGTAAATAGTTTAAAACAATCGATCCCCTGAACAATTCGGCAACGTCGCCTACCTTTTATAACAAGCATCAATTTAATCTTGCCCGGTTATCGATCCGGCAACACAGTTTCATCTTCAACAACTGCTGCCAGGTGGTTTTTACAAGTCGTTCATTGACTTCAAATTTAATTTCTAAATTGACTTTGTTACTTGAATCAAAGTTAAATAGTTCTATTGACAGCGGAAATAGATTTTAACAAAGTTTTCATCCACCGAATGAACTAGTTTATGACGTAATTAAATGAAGTGAAGATGAATTGACCATATTTACAGAAAGTGTTTGCTGTAGCAATATTTGTTGAATATTAGACCTTGAGTGTGCAAATTCGTAGACGCAAGACTACATTAAATGAACAATGAGAGAAAATAGGTTAAATCAGGATAAATGAAATGAAATGGAAGACAATTCAGCAGAGCAGTAAGTTTTTGTAAAATTGCAATAAGTGGAAAACAAGATTTATTTCCTTACTGTTTTCCTTTGTACTCAGTATTCCAATGTCTTATTGAAGTTCAGCTTTTGAAAAAAACAATTAGTCTAGAAAAGTATGTTTGTACGCAAAATACCTTGTTGGAAATGTCAAGGTCAAGGTTTAAGTCCAAATTGAAGTAAGTCCCAGAGTGCTATATGGTACTGATGCTTTCGCTTATTTTTGTCATTTCCACTTTATTTTACTTTTCCGCTTATTTGCTTTCTTTTCTTCTTTATTTCCGTTAAACCGTGGCCTCTACTGTTGGTGGAAGTGCCTTTCCGTCAATTCCTTGTGCATATCCTCTATCAGCTGCTTCCACGAAATCTCTCCTAAGCACTTAAGATCCAGTTGGGCTGCCATACACGTTCGTTTATCAGTATGGCGGAGACCAAGACCCACCTTAAAGCCTTGACTAGTCAACGGCCTGTTAAGCAGTCTGCACACGAACCATTTTCGGTTTTCTTTCGTTCTACGCCGAGGACATAACGCAACACTTTAAGTCCCCTGATCTTCCCTACCAACCATCTTCACAACTCTAGAGGCAAATGCTAATTTATGAAATAATAGTGGTGTTTGTAGCCATAAGGTTTTGAAGTCCTCATTGTCCGCCACTACATATTAGTCTTGCAAAGACAAACTTATTTTCCAGCAACTATTTTTACTGTTGTGACTGTTCCACTATCCGCAACATATAAACACGCATGGTAGCACGAGGATGAATATGGGAAAGTGTCAAGCTTAATTAAACAAATCGCACAACAATTTTTAAAAAACTGAAAAGACAAGGAACTAAATAATAGTTTCCAAGAAAACGATCCATGAGGAAGGTGACCGTAAATTTGAATAAAGTACCAAGAAAGTTTGTGTTGTTCAAACTTTTAATATTCTTACCATTAAAATGCATTTACTCTTACTTTTCTTTACAAAATTCACATGAGTTTCAAAACCCATAATATTCTAAAATTTCATCTAAGACGAGAAGTAACAACCAAACATTTATGAAAAATTCACAAAACTGTTTTCACTCTTTGAAACAATACATCACAATAAAAAACAAACGAAAATAAATTTACTTATTAAAACCGATGATTTTTGTAATAAAAAAATCTTTCTAATTGTATTACTTTTCCAGTGAGATATTAAACGGATACTGTTTGACAGATTCCGCCCAAGATGCAGCAGATCAGTGGCGAGTGAGATCGGAGCTGTTGCTACGTGATTTGGTTGTGCAAAGTTCGCGAGCAAATAAAATGTTTACGGCTCAATCTCAAAGCACGCTGCTACATTTTATGGTTATTTTATGGCAGTAAGGTGACGCATCCATGATTCCCGCTTCCATGCGAATAAACGAAACGGCAAACTGCATTATGTAATAAGGGTGGATTTAATGCGGATTAAAACGTGTTTTTTATTACTATTTTTTCTATTACTATTTTTCTAGGTCTTCGAAAAATTGCAAATTTAAATCTCTGTAAACATAATGTTATTAAAAAGACATAAAATAATCAAAAAGCTTAGTTTGCAAACGAAATGGGAAAACTGCATTATGTAATAAGGGTGGATTTAATACGGATTAAACATGTTTCATTACTATTTTGTCTATTATTATTTTTCAAGGTTTTAGAAAATTGCAAATTCAAATCTCTGTAAACATAGTATTATTACAAGGATGTAAAAACAGTAAGACATTCAAAAAGCACAGTTTACAAACGAAATGGGAAAATGCATTATGCAATAAGGGTTGTTTAATGTGGGTTAAAACATGTTTTTATTACTATTTTTCAAGGTTTTAGAAAAATTTGAAATTTAAATTTCTGTACAACAAAGTGTCATTACAAATACGTAAAAGCAGGTCTAATATTCAAAAAGCTTAATTTGCAATTGTGTTTAGTAAAAAACAATAAGGAAAAACAAATAATATTTTTGAATTATATTTTTTTCTTCAAAAGGCACATTTTTTATTTGTTTAAAAAAGTAACTTATTTTAAAGAGAACTCTTTGGGATTGAAGTTTTACCTTAATTACAATGGAGTTACCTTAATTTCAAAACAGGATGTTTATGATCGAAAATAGATCTTTAAGTTATTAATTTCCTTAACTCTAACTTTGTCTCAAATTTGAATCTATTTATGAAAAGTGATGATTTATAAAGAACATTTTTTTCAAATATTTTTTGTTATCTTTTGCTTTATGAACTCAAAATGTAACGGCATCCCTAATATATAAACTCACTTCGCATACAATTAATTATAAATATAAGCTGCACATTAAAACAACTGACACTGCTTGAAAGGTTTCCATTTCATTTATCAGGGTCTGTCTTTTCATTGTTCCGTTTACGTCGTCTCCCCTCTTTGCTTCTCGTAGCTCTGTATACACTCATTTCTTCGCTTTATTTAATGATGTAAACGAGTTGATTTTGAGAAGTTAAAGTCACATCGACTTTATTTGTTCTTCTAGTAAACTAATTAACTTTGCTTTTATTAAATTAAAATTGAATAATGTTCTTAAAACAACATGAATTACGTTTTGTGCAAATTCTCACACAAATCCTCTTACATATTTAGGACCTAAGTCAACCATTTGAAATTTTAATCCGATTTGATACAAACTTGGCAAAAATATCGATTTGAAAATCATATTTGGACGTGTTAATTAAACATCAAAATTCGTTCACTGTTTCAATAAATAAACAATTTAAATTTTTTTAAATAACATAAATATTTGTTTAAATATTGTTTATTTTTAAAATCGCAAATTGATTTTATAATCGTAATTAACGTTAAAAACAGTCAAAACAAATGTATCATTTGAATTTTGAGAATTCGTTGAAATTAAGAAATGTATATTTTAATGGAATTTTTTTTAATTTTCAATGGAACTTGTAAGATTAAAATGCTAATGTATGGACAGTCTAATGCTTTTTATGATGTGAAACGAGATTAGGTTAAAAAAAATACTCTTAAAACTCGCTTCCATCACGTCAACAAAACTGCTGCGTGCTCTGATTATCTCTTTTCCTAACTGTCTGTATGTCGTTACCTTGTGTAATTATAATTAATTTGCATTTTAGAATAGCAATTTGAAATTTAGATTAATTTAAATTTCGCAAAATAATTATTAAGTAATTGATATTTCTCCCTGTTTAACAAAAACATATATTTTATTATATTTTTGAAGTTATATGAAAGTACATGAATGATGCAAGCTGAATTTAAATTTTAAAAAAAAATATTATTTCAGTTGTAGATAACGTTGGAATCATAGAAGGTACGAATATAAAAATATCAAGCAGAAATTAATTTCCGGCTTACAACAGAAAGCAAAGAACGAAATTTTTCTCCGTTCACTTTATAAATATCTTAATTTTAAACAAATTACATAAAATTGATTTACATATTGAATTTACATATTATATAAACATTATTTTTCTTATGCTATATACATAAAGAATTGGACAGAAAATACTTTTAAAACTTAAATAAATGTTTGTTAATATATGACACAAATGTTTTAGGGATTTTACACAATTGGTTTTATAACCGCGTGTAAACAGAAATCGTAGTTTGTACTTACAAACACACAAATTATAATACTAAATTCGGCCCAGTAATGTGCTAGAAAAACAACAGACCTTTACGGAACCTATACACTACTAGTACAGTAGTTTACCGTGAGTAAAATTGTGTTTTGTCGTTTGTATATTTGACAGTCCGCCTGGTGAGTGGAACTATATTCCTGAGTCAAGCCTCTTTCCCCCTTCGACAGGATATTCTTGCAACTTTACCAGCTACCATAAAGGACGAGTCTTTATAGACAAACAGCTGATTTTGTTAAAATACTAGTGGTTCAAAGAAGATAATATACTCGAAGTATATTCTTAATTAATAACCATAGCTCACCAAGAGAGCACTCGTGGGAAATTTAACTGGTAACCGTAATATTTAGGAAACATTTTATTGGACCAACTTTATAAGAGACTGTTTGCTCTTTCTCTACGAAGCGGTCAAAATAATGATTTGTTTTACCTTTCAGTCAATATTACAAGACTTTCGTATACCTTCGTCTTGAAACGAAAGTAAACGAAAAGACATCTTATACATCCGTCATTTAGGCTATATACAATTTGCCTTCGTATCAAATTAAAAAAAATAGTTCAATGCATTTGGCTAAAACTGAGTACACTCGTTATTATAATCAATGACCGCCATATTGAAACGGAAATTAATAAGGAAACTTTTTACAATTTTCTGGCATTATAGAAGACTAGCATTACCTGTCGCGGCTTCGTCCACAAAACTTAAACTGTTTCAGTAATGTAATAATTTAGAAACATAAAAAAATATATAAATAAAAGCGTGATCATCTAAACTCGTGATTATTTTACAGTGAATAAGAAAAAATATTATAACCTGAATATGTTGTTTTATTGTCTTCAAACATGTTCCATTCGAATTTTAAAAAATCTGATCAAGAATATTTTTGTCCAATACAAACATTTATACCTAATCTATATTTTTGTCCTTTTAGGAGATGAATTCGGGGGAAAATACTGAATTGCATGTATCTAAATTTGTGTTTAAAAATTTTTTTTTACTTTTAAGAAAATTTGATAAAAAATATTTTTCTCCAATGCAAACACTCTTTTTTCTCCCATGATAACTCTTTTTCCATTTTTATTCTTTTAGGGGATGAAATTAGAAAAAATGTTGAAATATGTGTTTCATAGCATATTTCTAGAAAAAAATATTTTTTAATACAAAATTGTACTCCTTTTTTATATTTTATACCTTTTTTCAATCTCTTTAGGGGATGCGTTTTGGGGAAAAGGTGAAAAATATATTTCATTACTTATACTTAAGAGTGACTATGTTACGTCTTAAGAAGGTCAGATGAAAAACATATTTTTTCCAATAAAAATTGTTGTACCTCATGTTTACCTCTTTAGGGGTTGCATACTGGAAAATCGTTTTTCAGTGCATCTCGACAATGTTGTAAGAAGGTACCCTGAAAATTTCAAGTCTCTAGCTATAATAGTATTGACTGTACGTTGATTATTAAATTTGGACTGGGTTAGTAGTTTAATGGCGTCAAAATAATATTTTTGATATTAGTGCACCTTGACATTGTTGTAAGAATGTACCTTGAAAATTGCAAGTCTCTAGCTATAATAGTATTGGCTGTACGTTGTTTATTAAATTTGGACTGGATAAATAATTTAATGGAGTTTAAATCATTTTTTTGTAAAATACTTTCTTAGTACGCGCTTACATATTAAAACGAAGGTATCCTCAAAATATCAAGTCTCTAGGTTTTGTAGTTTGGGGGGGGGTTTATAGTACGTTGATCAGTCAGTCAGTCAGGACATTGCCTTATATATATATATATATATATATATATATATATATATATATATATATATATATATATATATATATATATAGATAGATAGATATAGATATCTCGTTACAAAATTTCAAAACAATCTTTTAATGTGTTTTGCTAAAACTGAGTACACTCGTTATTGTAATCAACGACCGCCATATTGAAACTGAAATTAATAAGGAAAGTTCTTACAATTTTCTGGCTTTGTACAAGCTATCTCGTTACCAAATTTCAAAACAATCGTTTAATGTGTTTTGCTAAAACTGAGTACACTCGTTATTGTAATCAACGACCGCCATGTTGAAACGGAAAATAATAAGGAAAATTCTTACAATTTTCTGACTTTGTACAAGTTATCTCGTTACCAAATTTCAAAACAATCGTTTAATGTGTTTTGCTAAAACTGAGTACACTCGTTATTGTAACCAACGATCGCCATATTGAAACGGAAATTAATAAGGAAAATTCTTTCAATTTTCTGACTTTATACAAGCTATCTCGTTACCAAATTTCAAAACAATCGTTTAATGTGTTTTGCTAAAACTGAGTACACTCGTTATTGTAATCAATGATCGCCATATTGAAACGGAAATTAATAAGGAAAATTCTTACAATTTTCTGGTTTTATACAAGCTACCAAATTTCAAACAATCGTTTAATGTGTTTTGCTAAAACTGAGTACACTCGTTATTGTAATCAATGTTCGCCATATTGAAACGGAAATTAATAAGGAAGATTTTTACAACTTTCTAGCTTTGTACAAGCTATCTCGTTACCAAATTTCAAAACAATCGTTTAATGTGTTTTGCTAAAACTGAGTACACTCGTTATTGTAACCAACGATCGCCATATTGAAACGGAAATTAATAAGGAAAATTCTTTCAATTTTCTGACTTTATACAAGATATCTCGTTACCAAATTTCAAAACAATCGTTTAATGTGTTTGGCCAGAACTGAGTACACTCGTTATTGTAAATCAGAGCCCGGTCATCTTCAAACGGAAGTAAATTGGAAAAGCCTTAACACATACGTTAAGGCTTTATACAAGGCACCTCCATACTAAATTTCAAAACAATCGGTCATGGCGTTTGGCCAACATTACGTTACAAACAAACCAAATGCCGAACGCTCGTGTTGAAACAGAGAACTCGCACCTTTGAAGTGCAGGAGAGTATACAGTTATCTTATGTAAATAAATATTGCATGTCTTACGCTGTCAAAAGGAAGTTACCTATGAAGTAAAGGCGAACAATTCTACTGTAGTTTTACTAAGACAGGCTTAACTAAAATCATACTTGCATGAGTCTCTTTACATCTAAAACTCTGTCTGACAGTATATGAACTCTTCTTACTACAAAGAAGCGGTGAGTCTTGTATTTTGCTTCATGCAACACACAACCTGTTACTAATTTTTGTGCTTGTTTTAGGAGTGAATGCTGTGATTTTATCGCAGTGTCTAACCAATTTGAATCAATTTATACAACTTATTGTTATAAATTATCGAATTTTATCGTGGTAAACTGTTTACAAGTTCAGCAAGGAAATATCTTCCAGATAAACTGTCAGTTGTTAAGAAATGTTCAGAAAATAGCGGAACTTTTTGAAGTGACTATACTTCATATCGTGGAGTATGGGTGTATGTTTTGCACGGTGAAAAAAATCAGTTTACCGTCACGGAAAGTTCTAACACATCCATAAGCGCACTTTAGTGAACGCGGGAAACAGCCGATGTGAAAGCCAACATGCGCTGAGCATTAGACGCACGAGCTCCTAGGCATACTTTGCAACTAGTATGGGTCCGCACTTTCAGTGGAATGAAAAGGTAAAGAGGAGGTACTATAACCATCCATGTTTTCAGATTAAAAAAAAATTTGCTAACCAAAGTTGATGTGTTTTTTTGTTTGTTTAGTGATTAATAAAATGTATTTTTTAAGTGAAAACTTGTATAGTCGCTGTTGACAAAACATGGGTATAAACATTTGCTTTCGCGTCACGCTTTTATTCGTAATACATACCTCACAGCATACATTGTTGTTGTATATATGTAGACCGGAAGTGAATATTTCTAAACAGCTGATTTTCGTACAATATGTTCAATATCACTTCAATTGAGGTTATGTTTATTGTTTTTCTTAATTTTAAAAAGGTGTCTTTCTTAAATTTGTGTAAAATTAATTAATGTATATAACCTATATCAATGTTTTAATAGCATAATCATACATACTATATTTATTATTATACTTAGTCAGTATAAATGTCATGTATAACAATCAAAATTGAAGTTATAATCTGATTAGTTATTAAAGGCCCTTATATAGCCTAAGATGATCAAATTCATAGTCTGTGACAGTTTCAGTTAATTTTTAGTTGTGTACCTACACATACGTAAAATTTTATACGAAAATATGTAGATTTAACGAAAAAAATACCATCTTTTATAAGAGCAACTATAGCAAGAGATGTTTTTTCAAGAGTTGCCCTTTCTTGCATGCATCTAATTTTTGATAAAAATAATTAAATCATAATAGTGAAAAGTGTACAGCCAGGCATTCCAAAAGAAGTATTATTTTGAATTCTGTCTGTCAGTTCCGCACTGCCTACTTTTCTCGATGTTTAGATACTCACAACTATTACGTAGGTGATTAGGAACGTTCGGAAAGAAGAAATATATTTCGCGTTGTAATTCTTATAACACCGTTATGTAAATCCCATTACCAACCTAAAACATTGTTCAGCTAAATGCACAAACTGTGTTGAAAGTTTTGCATATGGCCTCGTTGTTATCCACGGATCATTTAGCCTTGAAGTTAATGCTGTTAATATATGTATCAAAAGCTGTTTGTGCTGCGGAATGGGAGGGGATGAAAATAATGGAAAAACAAATTGCAAGTAACAAAAGCAATGCTGACGTTGATGAACGAGGTTTAAGAAGGAATTGATAATTACGCCTTTGTGGGTTGTATTAGAGGTGCGGAGATTGATGGAGGCTTTTTGTTTTGTTTTGTCACTTTATGGCGTAATGACGCTTATTGTTTGGCGCTATACAGTTGACGAGTACGGAATTGTGTAGGCTTAGTATTTTTTAAATTTTATTCACAATATTGTGTTTTCAATTACTTAAAAGAAATGTAAAAAATTACAGAAATATGTTTGTATCCGGTTATGTTCTGTAAAATAATTGTGTTCGAAATTATGAAAGTGAATTGGGTTGAAATATATAAAATGAAACCGACTTAAAAGTGATGAAAGGTCTATATTCTATAAGTAGTGTAAAGTGTATACGTGAGAGTGCAGCACAATGCCAGGCATAGGTGACAGGAATACTTATTTCTGTGTGCACCACCAAAATTGCTGATTTGTAAAAAAATTGTTGATATTAATACTTTAATTAATAAAATTTAAAAGGCTAAAATGCTAGTGTGTGAACCTTTTTATGCATATATTATGCAAAAAAGGATAGAATACAAAAAATATTTTTGAAAATTTGTTTCGATCACGTCAGTGAGATAACTGCGTGACACGATAATTTCAAGTAATATGCCTTAATAATTCCTGCCGATTTTTGCTGGGTGGTTTTTCAATTTGCATTGTATGTTTCATAAATGTCAACCTATTAGCATTACTTAGACACTGAAACTAAGATTAAAATATTATTGGAAAATACAAAATTGAAGATTTTTTTTCTGCCAGTAGATCTCAAACTGGAATTATATCTTTAGAAGGCAGTGACCGGTAATCATTGTTTGGAAATCTAAGAGGGAATTAAAATTACATTCTAAAATACCATAAATTATTTTAAAATTATTAAAATTCTGTACGTGAAAAGCAACGTTTTGCTTGAGTAAAATAGCCACGTTTTACATTCCCTACTGTCTTCGCATTATTAAGTTGCTACAAAAAAAATATAAATCATTCAAATAACTTTTACTTGATTTACATTCCAATCACTAGAGTGCTGTGTACACTGCAGCAGAGGCTATTGTTTTACGGCCAACATTAATCATTGCACCTATAAAATACACACAGTTAAATGCAGCAAAGCAGTAAAGCGGGCACTAAAGATTTGACTGCTCCAAAACATTGTTCCCGATTCAAATCACGTAGCCTGCATTCGTTACCCCTACCCGCCGACCCCAGATTTAAATTTAATATCTACAACAAGGCGGCAAAATGTAATACGAATTTGTGTAACCGTTATTTGTGGAACGAGCATGCGCGTTAGTTATGGTTACATTTTTAGTTTATCCATAACACCTGGTAGGTAGAAACTGGTCGATTCTGATATTAAACCATTTTTAATTGATTCCCCAAAATATACGGTAGAATAGACGATGAATAGACGATAGAAAATACGGTGATAGAAAATAAATTTCAATTATACGTTTTAAATTTGTGATTACTATTGACCGATTTTGATGAAATTCTACATAATTTATGCGTGTCCAGATTATTTAAAATTTAGTTTTCAATTATGTTACGCAAAAAAAAACTTTTAAAAAGCAACAGAAAATAGCAAATTTTTAAATCGGCTAACTTTTTTCAAATTTTATAGTACATGACGGACTAATAACACAGTAATTTTATTTGTCGTTGGTTCTTTAACAAAAATGGTTCAGAAGATATTGATAAAAAACAACTCGACTAACAGTATCCAAAATTATTATTATTATTTGTATAATTAAATGCCTACAATTAAACATTTAGTACACGCAATACACTAATGTTTGTAATTATTTTATAAATCAGAAAATTATTGTTGTTTTCATTTTCTTAGACGAATAGGAACAGACGATGATTAGCGGACCTAGATACAATAAGTGGCATTGTAAAGAAATGACAAGGCACCTCAGAGTGAAATAACGTTTGTAAAATTTTAGATAAAAGAGAATAGCGTATAACAAGCGATACATTTCAATTTGGTTACACAAATTTAGTTTAAAAAATGCCATTTTATTTTATATATAAAATAGTAATCTAATTTACTTTTAAAATTCAAAATTGATAAAAATTGGTAAGGCCTCAATTGTAAAAGCATCGACATAGTTTTCCATTATTTTTTTAAAATTATTTTTATTCCCATATGGTACTTATAAACATGTTTAGGATCATAAACGTTACATCCTCTATTGCGATATCAAGTCCGTTGGTTCATTCTCCCCAATCATCTGATTTAAAGTCTTCAGTGTCCAGCAAACACATATTGACATATTCAGTGTCTCAGGATGCACATATTGAATGACCTTCACTGCGTATTTTCTCTTCATTAAGTAGTTTAGCTGTGAAATCCATATGTAATGTGTTATTACTCATACCATGGGGTAACTTTGTAAAGAAACAGTTTACTTTTAAAAGGTCAATATTATATAAATATTAGTTTTTTTAACAACCCTAGAATTGAATATAAGTGCAGAAAGTCTTCAGCACCTTTGTGGAGTCTCCAATGCAATTTGTAATGGACCAATAATTGGGGATTCCTCTCTAAAACCATTACTTTTTTCGAAATATTAGTTCAAGTAAAAACAATTACGTGTTCCTTCCATTTAATTCTGGCATCAAAAGTAATTCCCAAGTATTCATATGTGTTTGCATGTCAAATTTGGAATGTATTTAATATTACCGTTATTTAAAAAAACCGTCAAAAATGAATCTAAATGTCAGGATCGTTTCCCACATCACGTTTCCGAATAAACTTTTTTTCCAATTGAGATTCGCGTATTAAGTTTTATTTATAGAAATTTTATTTTTTCGTCGACATGACATTCTCGTAGAACACTCGGTGGCGAGGGTGAGATTACAGACTACCCTATCTGTAACCATCCATCACCCTTACAGTCTACTTTCGACTCAGTAACATGTATTTTGTGTTGCATTTTTCTTTAGGCGTTAAAAAACTTGGCCTTTGATTGTTAAAATGTTTCCGATTTATACGTGATTTCAAAAGAAATATGTTGGTAAAAATAATAATTTTTCCTCCAAAAACAGTCTGTAAATCTTTTAAAAAATTAAAACGATCTACAACAAATCAATAAATGTTAATTAAAAAAAACAACACTTTATAATTTAGTGACTGTCCATGTTAAAAATGGCAACTGGTTATTTATTTGTTATTTTTCTTCTTCCCATTAGAACAACAGATGGCAAAAATAATTACGTTCACATCTGTCTCTCTGTTGAAATGAGAAATATTTCTGTTAAAAAAGTAACAGTATCATATCACACAACAATTAATTAACGATAATTAGATTGGTAAAAACAGACTTTTAAAAAAAGGTAATATAACAAACGATTTGATTATTTTTAATTTTTGGAATTTGTTTTCAGCGTCAGCGAGGCAGTTGCGTACACCAATTATTTTTTTCAATATAGCTTATTAAAATTTTAAAAAACGCTATTCTGTTACAAATCCACCTTCAAAATATAGTACTTTTTGTTTACGAATTTAAATAGCTTTGCCACTAATTTTTGAGTAGTATAAAATATTTTCATTTATTCCAAAAAAAAAATTGTCCCAAAATAATATTTAATATTTTATCTAAATACAGTGGTTTGTAAAATAAAAGCACATTTCAATATTGTAATATTAGGCTACCTTTTACGAAGCCCCATTCCGGATAAATCTGGCAACGTCGCTTTCGTCCCTGGGGTCATCAGAAAGACATTTAAAACAAAACTCGTATTTTGTGTTTTCAACGCTTAATGTCCCCCGGGGACAACATACATTCATCACTGTGTACACTGGCGCAAGGATCCCTCTAGAGTCTAGAAGGATGTACAATAATTCACTGACACTCTTTGTCACCTGATTATTAAATAAACCTGTAATAACCACACTCACTTTGCATTGCGCGCGTCTACTGAAAATTCCGCTCGCACAATAACAGTTATTTTTAAGCGGTGTATTTTTACAGAAATAATACAGTGTTTGATCAAAATGTTTTCATTAATGTGTTTAATGAAATATTTCCAATAACAACTGATTAGGAGTACTAATAATTTTAATTAAATTGATTGAAATTTAATTTGATTAGTCTATGTTGAATATTTATGCTATGCTACGGTATTTAAATAATGTATGTAAATAATGTATAATTTATTTTTAATGAAAACTTTGAGGTTATGTTAAATCTAACAATACACTATCTGCGAATATCATAGATCGATCTACATTGTGATTCTGACAGTCCATAGAGAGCACTGTAATTTTCAGTATGCCTACCCATAAACAGCTGTATTGTAACAATTAATAACAATTTCTTCAATTTGAAAACTGAAAATTAAAAAAAAATATGTAACAATACACGTAGTAGCCTACTTTACTAGGGATTCCGTGCGAACTTTCGCAGTTAATGGGAAAAAAGAAATGAATAATATACAACAATGCAGACCTACAGCAAGAAGTTTAATAGTGTTTTTAATACACTATGCCTTAATTTGTTCTACTTTTGTTTTTAAAAAAATAACCTATAATATTAATGACTGAACTGTAACGTAACCGGATTTTACATTACGTACCTAAATTAGGCTACCGGTGTTCACGATCTTCGCCCTCAATAGTCTAATGTAATAAGGTTTGTTTGTAAATTTCTAAACAATTAAAATTTAGAATATAAGAACTCAAGAAGTGTTTATTTAAAAAAGTTTATAACTCAGTGAACGCATATTTTGTTGATGTTAAAAATAGAACAGATTATTTGTTTTTTATTGTTTTTTTATGTCAAACAATATTTGTTTTATTTGAATAACAACAATAAAATGAATGTTATTATTTAACTCTATTATATACCTGCCAATTACTGTTATTTAAAGTTTTGAAGCCGATATTAAGAGTATTTTTCGTAGCTTTTTGTTTTATTGTTTAAGAGCTACCTTTGAGTTAAATGTTTTGTTTTTTTGAAAAAAGCGCTCGGTGGTCAATGTGACTAAAGCACAGTTCAGTCTGCTGCGTTTCTGAATGCTTAGTTATATTCGTAGTTTCTCCCATTGCTCGACTCTTACCGTTAACGTAAAAAAACTGTTTAAAAGTTTTTAAAATGCAAATTATTACAGGCAAATTGATAACAAAAGCAGATAGGTGCAGTTATTAAAATATCGTTTTATAGTTACTTTAATAAACTAAAACTAAATCTTACTTCTGAAAACAACATATTTAACTGCAGTCCCAAATATTTCTTTACATTGTAGTGGCGACGAATATAAAAGTTATAATAACTTTCTTAGCAAACATTTATTCCTATTTTAAAGTAATTTATGTTTAAAATTCAAAAAAATCTATGCATGTTACCTTAGGTTTTGTCTGAACAAGGTTACCATGATGTGTTGTCTGTCAATCAATGTTAAGTCTACGTGTTGACGCAGAGAAGTGTTAAGATCTCTTATTAGGTTTTGACGAGACAGCAACATGGTGAATAACGTGAAGGGAACCTTAGACATCACTGTTTTTACCTTAAGTCCTTTTTACACTTGTTTTTTGCAACTTCATTACATTAGGAATTTGCGTAAAGTCCCTTAGTGACACATTGTCAGTAGGTGTTTGGCAATATGGAGGCGCCCTTTCTGGTTCTAATCTCTCTTCATATATCTGCTCTTGTGATAGATCCCTTCATCCTAAGCCATGTTGGGACAAGTTACGCCATATGCTGCCTTTGTAACAGGGATCTTAGGTTAAGTATATGGAATCTGTATACCAAATAAACTTCAGTTTTAATCTAGCCTTATATGTGTACGCGGGGCTCTGTGTCGGTGAAAACCCTAGAAAATTGGCAAAAGTGGACTTGAAGAGTGAAATCACGAAGGCGGAGGAAACTGGTTGTGTGTAACCAAACTGAATTCTGTAAACAATGAATAGCAGCAAACTTTTGGGGCTCCAGGCGGGCCAACAGGAAAGGAAGAAGTGAGAGATTGTGTCGAACATCTCAAGTGAATAACCTGATAACTCAGATAATCATATTGGCAGAGCAAAAATTCAAACTGTGAAGAAAGAAGGCAGTAGCAAAGTGTTCTTTGATTAAACCTAGAAGCAAAAGACCTACGAATAAAAACTTGGAAGAAACGCAACCTTTATGGGGCTGTGATGACTGGACCTGTAGGCCTACTACTCAAAGACTAGACGGCTGTCGCCCAGGAAGGTCATACCATGGAGAAAGCGTTCGTAACCTATGCAATACGTATAAGGAAACTGCAGGTCATATAATCAATATTTGTGAGGTTCTTCCCTGCAGGAAGGGAAGAGAGTTTGTCTTCCAGGACCTATTGGACTTCTAGCGGTATGACGTCAGTGCTCAACTGCTCAAACACGTTGGTCATGGTTCCAAGGAGCTATCAAACTCGTAACCTCGAAGTATCTGTCTGAGGGTCGCAAATAACTTCTGCTTAGTTTCATATACTTAAATTTCGATTTCTCCCGCAGTGGGTGCAGACTAGCTGCATCTATTGAGGGGATTCAGACGTCCCTCGCGGTACCCTAGTCTAATAAACACTTACACTTATAACACTACACTTACGACTTCAACACTTTACATTCACACTTACATTTAGGGAGGCGATAATAGCTTCAATGTACGTTTCGCCTTAAAATTTAAAAAATAATAATAATAAATTTCGATTCCTGTATATTTAACTATAACACTTCCGTTTTTATTATTTATTGAATTACAATATTGAGTTTTAAATTTGCTAGTTCTTTTTTCGACAGTGAGTAACAACAAATTTTTGGTTACTTAACCTAACCTAACATAACCTAACCATAACCTAGCCTAACCTATAACCATGACCTAACTTAACAATAATCTAACATAACTTAACCATAACCTAACCTAACCTTTTTTTATTCTATTCACTAAACATAACCCTTGCTAGTTCCTTAAACTTAAACCTGTGTTTAACATGTGGCACAAAACTGTTCTTTCTGTCGGACATCCTTGTTTTTTACAAGCTTAATCTTCTTTTAGCGTCTTCTTGCTTAACCCTGAAATATCTTTCTGATATATAAGATTCCAGTATCATTGAATATTGAACAGGAAGGAATAATTTAAGTTTGTAATTCAGACCTTCATGCCAAACTTTGTCAAATGCCTGTGAAACGTCTAAGAATATTGCTGAGCAGACCTTCTTTTCTTCTAACGATTGTTCAATTACATTAGTAATTCTATGGACCTGATCAATTGTAGAGTGTTTATTTCGAAACCCAAATTGATGATCTGGGATGAGTTTAGAATCTTCGATAATGGGTTTTAGTCTTTTTAACAAAAGTTTCTCGAACAATTTTGACATACTTGGCAAAAGTGATATTGGTCGATAAGATGTTGTTTCGTTAGGTGGTTTTTCCAGGCTTGGGGATCATCACAACTTCAGCCACCTTCCACATTTGAGGTGCATATTTCAAACGAAATGATGTATTGATCAGATTGGCTAGCTTTACCAGCGCTCTTCTAGGGATTTCTCTCAGAATTTGCCCAGTAATAAGATCAAAACCAGGAGCTTTGTTGAGCCTAAAGCACCTTCTGATTTCCTTTTTAATTTCGATTGGTGTGGTTGATGGAATATCTACACTATCTTGTCTTATGACATCCAGCAGTTCCTCACTATTATCGGCTGCATTCGGTTGAAAAATATTTCCAGGTATTCAGCAAAGAGGTTCGCCTTTTGTTGGTTATTTCTAGCCCAACTTCCATCCATGTTTTTAATAGGTGGTATTTGCATAGTTGGCCTCTTAAGTTTTCTAGTGATTTTCCAAAGAGAATATTCAGTACTGATATCATTAGTCAGTTCTCTCAAGGATTCACTTATGGTGTCATTCTTCAGCTGCCTAATTTTTTTCTTTAATTGTGACGTAAGATTGTTCAGCCTAGTTTTGTCCTGTGGGGCTCTAGATTGATGCCATTTTCTTCTTGCTCTTCTTTTTCTTTAATTAGCTCCATAATATATCCAGGATAACTGTTACCTTTTAATCTCCTTTTGATTTCAGGGTGTTTTCCATGCTGCATTCTGTATATCATTGATGAATTTTTCAACTTCAAAATTAAGTTGTTCCTCTGTCTGCAATGGCACCATCAGTTGGATCCTTTCTTCAAGTGAAATCCTGAAGCTCTCCCAATCCGTAAACTTATTCACCAGCACAGGTTTGCATGGCTTCCAGATAACACACTCACTTAGAGTTAGAACAATTGGTGTATGATCCGAATTGAGCTCCACATTGTCTTCTATGTGCATATACTTGCTGGAAATGTTTTTTGTAATGAAGAAGTCTATTAAATCAGGTATTTTTGAAAGATCTGTGGGCCAATAGGTAGGTTTACCTGTTGATATAGGATCACATTTATATTCTTTTATTGCTTTCAATAATTCTTTACCTTTGGTTGTTATAATTCTAGATCCCCAAAACGTATGCTTGGCATTGAAATCTCCTCCAATAATAAATCGATTTCCTGATGTTCTGAACAGTTCAAGATACCTTTCGGCTTTTATATTGTGCTTTGGTGGGCTATACAGTCCAACCACAGTAATATTATAGTTATTAGTCCTGACACTCACTAATGTTGCTTGAATATCTTGCGCTTCAATTTTAGATTCCTCATTATGCTCGATATTATCTTTAACTATTACCGCGCTTCCACCCCTCGCTGTATTATCAGGATGAATTGTATGATAAACTTTATAGCCTTTAAATTTGATGAAGGATTGCCTTGTAAAATGTGTTTCTGAAATCAGACACAGATCAATTTTATTTATATCTAGATTACCTGAAGCTCTTGTTGGTGATTAAGCAATCCATTTGCATTCCAAACCATGATTTTTAAAACATTTACCATTGTTATTAAATTTTATATTTTGAAGGTGGTTTCTTAATTCCACTTCTCTATTTTCTGTATACGTTCCTTCATCTCTATAAATGCATCTTCAAGGTTTGATATTTTAGCAAGAATGAGTTGTAAAGACTGTATACAATCATTATTCTCACTATTCTGTGATTTCTGATGATTCCACGATCCAAAGCAACAACCGAGGCATATGTTGTTTTATTATTATTACTACTGTTGGTTTCTTTCCTATGTTGAACTGGTGTATCTTTCATAAATATATTTCTAGTTGGCTTATTTTTACCTACATTTATATTCTTGATTTTTTGTAGTTCTTTAGCTATAACACATCCTCTATAATTAGCTGGGTGTCCTTCACCGCAGTTTACACATTTTGGATTTTGTTTGTCGACCTTTAGGCATTCTCTGGTTATATGTTTACCAGCACATTTTACGCATCTAGGTTCTTTTGAGCAGAACCTTTGAGTATGTCCAAACATTTGACATCTTTTACACTGTGGTATAAGATTTGATCCTTTAATTGGTTGTATCTCCACTTTACATCCAAGGATGTTATCTATTTTGTAAATTTTATCAATATTTTCACCGTTTTCGAAGGTTAACATAAACATGTTCAATGGTGTTTTATTTTGCCACGACAGTTTATTGACTGCCGTAATAATCTTATAATCATGTTGTAATAAGAAATCTCTGATGCTATCAGGCGTGCATGTATGATGCAGATTCTTTGCCATAACTCTAATGGGTCTGGATTGTTTATTTTCATATGTGTGAAAAGTAAACTTTGCTTCTTTCAGCGCTTTAATTATTTTTCTGTAGTTTTCGGAGTCAGCACAGTTAATTTTTGCTATCGTATTACTAATGATTTTAATTTTAAATAAATTTTCTGGAATATTACGGTGTAATAAATTGTAAAATCCTCATATGTTCCAACATTATCAACCATAATCGGCGGCGGAATCGGTTCTTTCTAATGTTAGTAACAGGTGGAGCAGTTGTTTTTGTCTCGGAACTTAACTGAAGAGTTTGAGAACATGTAGCACTCATTTTAAGTTGATCCACTTCTGGCGACGATTCAGCTTTCCGCTTCTTGGTAGGATTTTTCTTATTTCTTTTTAGAATCCAATCTGTTTTTAAACCCTATTTTATGAACACTTTAAAATGTAAGCTCATAGTAAAACAAATGCAGCATTCTGCGGTGAATTTTAAGAACTAAAATTCTGCTTTACTTTTAGAAATATAGAGTGATCGGTATTACCAGTATAAGCACCATCATACTACTCGCAGGGTCAGCAGCCACTTACGGTGCCCCCTCTAGTTAAAATCTTCGGAATATTTTAAAATGTACCGTTTTTAGTATAAAGCTGGAAATGTTTAAAAACTTTATCCTAGTGTCAGCGAATGGTATTAGCTCGATGCCAGGCAGTACGCGAGAGAGATGCGCGCGGAATTAATAGAGCAGCACAGTTTTGTACGCAAAGCACGTCGCGAGACACAATACAGAGTCTTGCTATTTGATTGCCTGTATTGTAAGGGTAAACATCGGGTAAGGGTAAGGGGATGCAGGGGTAAAGGGCAGAAAGAATGACAATGCAACATGGCTTGTATAGCATACAACTACTGGCTTGCACGTAGAATAGAAAATTATTTTTTGTGAAGCGTGAAATGTGTACTTTTGCACGTGAGTACAAAACTTTCCATCTTCTCTCGATATACAATAACTTAAGTGCAAGTGACTTTATCGTTGCATTTGGAACTTTTCCTGGTCTAGGAAGTTCAGTCCGTTTGACTGAAAGTAGTAATTTAAACAAAAAATATGAATTTTATTGATATCATTACTTTTGCTCATCTTTCTTGAGCACGTTTTGCAGCCAGGCCTATTTTTACGAGATGTTTATTGATCCCTATTCGGTGACTCACTTTGAAGTTAAAAATCAGTTAATGAAAAATTAGAAGTTTTTAAATTTTATCCGTCAGTATTTTGGTGTTTTTTGTCGGAAGTTCCTGAATAACGATATTCAGAAAAATAATGTCCGATAAGCTTTTTAGGTACATTAAAATACTATTTTTAGAATTAACGTCGAAAAAATAAATTTCTAAACCATCTATAATGGTGATTAAAATATAAAAATAAAAACGAAAAGAATCAATTTTATTTTGTAAATCTTAACATATTCTTGTTTTTAATTACGTACACCAACCTGGATCATTAAATCAATATTTATATTCATTGATTCAAGTAAAAATCTGTCCATATGATTTTGGGCGTATTAGAGCATAACAATTATTCACCTGTAATTTTCAACAAACATATGCGAATAGTTTATTACTGTTACTAAATATTTCTTTGTTTTTGTTTGCGTGAAAATATAAAAATTAAATTTGTATTTTAATCGACTCGCACTTCCCTGTGCCGAATAGTAGGCTATAATAACAAAGTATATTATGCGATGTGATTGCTAACAGTTTTGTAGCAAATAAAATGTTTACTACTCAATCTGGAAGTCGGGTGCTTACCGCAGTGGTTCACTTTAATGCCTACGTCTTTTATGCGATTTCAGCTTGTGTTTGTCGTGTAAAAACGGCACACAATCGTGTGGAAGTAAAGAAGCGAACATTTTATTCTGCTTTAAAAAAATGGTTGAATTTTATTCGTGAAAATGTAAAAGTGTACGGTAAATTTAAATGTACTGATATACTGGTAGATTAAAAAAGTACACATTATAAAGTTTTAACGGAAGAGGAGAAAAAACTTTATTTCGTACCATGTTTATTTTCGTAAAAACTTACATTTTTGAGTGTTGTATGAAATACTAAATACAGTACAGTTGTAATTTTATAATATTGTGTTTAGTAATGTTTTTATTTTTTAGCCAGATAGCTGTGTGCTCTGATTTTAAATATTTATATTTGTATGTATTAGTCTGCGTAAAAAAGTAAAGGAATCCAACTGAACACACACAATACCACTTTCATTTATTCAGCAGTGCGCAGTGTCCCCCAAGGCGATTGTCCACGCTCTTACCTCACGAGATATCATTTCTTTGTAACGCCCCGGCCGTCCTGAACGGAATCTACTTTCATTTCGTGTTATTGTGTTACATTTTCAGCGTAGGACGTGCTCAGCCTGTCTGAGTGTACAATTCTATTTACAATGGTTACAAAATACACAGAAATTTACAACGGAATAAATTAAGGTTCTTTTTCTACGAAATCGAAAGCAGTGCTGAAATCTTATTTTACGCGGCCATTTTACTTTGTGACTTTGCTGTTTTAAATGTTATTTGTAAACAAATAGTGGAGGAAATAATTCTAAAATGTCAGTTAGGAAGGTATACAAAATTAACACTTATCCATTAGGAATAATTAAAGATGACTTTCAACCAATATTTTTCTTAAACATTGCCATAAACTGAATGCATATTTACGCCGTTTTGTACTGGAAGATATTGAAGGATCTTTACCGTTACGGAAGTGCGAGAATTGGAGTGTTCAGGAACTTTTTTTTTGTTTAACGTCCGACTATTGTGCACACTTGGGCTAATGCAGACGATGGGATGATTCACAGCTTATAAAAATGCCAAGCCCTGGCCGGTAATCGAATCCGGGTCCTCGGGGTCAGGAACTAAGAATGTAATGGTGAATAAATAAAGGAATTGGTCTTTATGTTTACATTGTTATACAGAGTTTGACGAAATTTTATTCACCTTACATTAAAACTAAAGGAAGATCCCGGTTTAAATTATCTTCTTCTCTTCTTTTTTCTACAACTTAAAACAAAATTTTGGCAATTGTGGAATAAAGTAGTATATGCGGTGTGATTGCTAACAGTTTTGTAGCAAATAAAATGTTTACTATTCAGTCTGGAAATCTTACCTCAGTAGTAAAGGTACTAAAGAAAATTTTTAAAAAACCACCCTACTTTACTTCTTCTCAGAAAATAATTTTGGTTCTGTTCGTTTCATTTTCACGCGATGTTCAAAACAAAAGAAAAATGAATGTCTTCTTCTGAGTTCTTCGAGTAACGTCAGGCGTTTTGGCTAGTTCTACAGTAAATTAAACTTTGTCGTTACAGTCCTTAGTTTTCAATAGTTACATAATTACAATATTATAGTTCTGGAATTATATTATTCAATTATAAAACCTTTAAATTATTTGTCAGTTTAAATATGCTTTGTACCTTCTTGTCTTTATGAAAAACTGGCACGGCACTCACATTACGTGATGGGAGCAAATTTTGAATATAATTTTTTCTTACATTTTTTTTAAACGTATGTCACCATCATAATCAGTATTAAAATCTGCATAAGTTAAAATTTTAAAGTTTCAGGAGCGAAACGGTAAATTTAAAATAGGACAAAACAAATCTTGCACTCCGTAAGATTTATTTTAGTATTTTAAATAAAATTTCGATAAGATTTTGATGGTGAAAGATACTAATCGAATTTTGTACAAATTCTGAATCAAATCAGACGTAAATTTAAAAAATCTAGATGGTTAAAGTATAGATATGTTAATACGAATTCTTTCACTGATGGAAATATAAGAGTGTTGAAAACTTGTGTACATCCGTTCGACATAATTGTTTCTAGAAGCAACAATGTTCCAAATTTTCGTGATTAAATTGTATCGTGGTCGGGGAGCGGGATCTGTCACAATAGCTGAGCCTTCTGCTATCGATACTGTTCTGGTGATGTTGAGGAAAATCCTTCGAGTGTAGGAGAGGAAGCTTACACCTGCCAGCTCCTTTCATAAACTCCACATGATGTAAATTAAAAGTTGGCTGGCTTTAGCTGACGTAGATCGACCGCCATCGCCCAGTTAAATTGATGAAGGCCTTAGCACGATAATGCACAGTTCGAATACATTTAGTGACAGCCCTCGAAACAGCAGGTACACGCGTCGTCATCCTCCTATTTTCGTCGTTCATCCTGTTTCTATATTTCGATGGCCTCTCTAAAAAACCTTATCCTGTAATGCTGACTGCTTATTTTAAAATATATAGTGACCAGTTTCTCTTTTTGTGCTGGTAGAGAGTGGAATTACATTGTTGTTTTTTAATTCCATTTTCATGTTCCTCCAATATGGCGAAGATACACCAATTAGTTTGTCTTACGTAAAGCTTAAGACTTTCAACACACGAAATGCAAAAAACACTGCCATTGTTGATGTGGAACTCACTCAAAGATTGTGTTTCTTACGAGATCTGTCAATGGCATTTTAACAAAAAGTAGAAAAACTTTTGGCTTCTTTTACCTTACGTAAAAGAATAAGTAAAATAAATAACTTTCAAAATAAATAAACAGTGTTCATTAACGTTTTCTCGTATTTCCTTTAGTTTATTCTCAATCTGTGATTTTGTTTTTTTTACGAAAACGCTGTGAATAGATAAGATAAGAAATAGTTGAGATATTGAGTTCAAAATATGCTTTAGTATGGTAGGCTATGATTTGTAAGTGTACTAAACACAAAGAATTTATTTTTATAATTTTCAAGGAAGCGTCCGTTTAAAATTTTAAAAATTAAATCTTTTCGAAAACGCTAGTTTTATAAGGAACAAAAAAATTATATTTTCTTAATAAATAACTTTGAATCCGTTAATTTTAAAAACATTTTATAAGCAACAAAAAATATATTTTCTTAATAAATATACAAATATTTTAAAAAATTTTCTTGTAGCTAGAATAATAACAAAGTTATCATCGAAAACCTTAAATCGAAAACGTGTCAATAACACAAAAAAAACATTACGATAAGCCTAATAATTGTTTTTCCCGGCTGCTGATGTGTGTTGAAAGTTTCAAATGCATTTATGTTTTATCGTCTAGCCGCTATGCGTTTCATCGACAGCCGCTCGAGAATTGGATTGAAAAATTTAATATCTAGATGAAACGCAATTTGTGGTTTTTGTGATATAAGCGGATTGAATATACGTTCAGCTGACGTCAGAGCAGTAAAAAGTAATTCCTTATAAAAACAGCAATAAAGGATAAGGAAGGAACCGCGAGACACAAACTGGGAGGAGTACTGCTGACTTTAGGTTTAGTATGAATATGTGTTCTAATTTCATGATACTTTGTTTAATTTTTTCGACGATTACGCACCCACATGAAAATTCTTGTGTTTTGGTAACTTGTTTACAAATTTTTAATTAATTTACCGAGCGAAGCGAAGTCCTGTTTCAACTCGGCCGTTCGGCATTTTATTTTTGTGTTTAAGAAAAAACGAAACAATAAGTATGGTTTTTTACGTATGTTTGTATTAATGTTTTTATTTAATTATGATAATTGTAACAGTGTTGTTTAAACTGTTTGTTTCTAAATTTACGAAAACAATCAAGAAAGTAAATGCCCGAGTTTTATGAAAAATTAACCTTTTGTCAGTTAAATTTAGAAATTTCTTGACATATGTGGTTAATGTCAACACACTTTAATATATCAAAAGTAAAGGAAAAAATCATTGGTGGATTAAGCAACCATTGTTTACCAGCTCAAATGACCACCATCTTCGATTCGGCCATTATTGAACAGTTTTTTTTTCAAATTTTCGCTGTTACTTACCAACAAGTTACTTCGAGATTCACCAAAACGGACCATAAATTAAAAAAAATTCTTAGCTATGAATTTGAACTGGAGACTTATAAAAACTGCTTCTGAATTTTATTTAAGAATTTCTATTAGTATGAGGGAATTGTCAAAACACGAAATTTTACCTTTGTAGCCTTAACAGTTCAGTAAAAGCCTTAATAGTAACAGAAGTAAAAAAAAAAAATACTTGAAATTCCCTACGACTAGTAGTTAGAATGTCACCGCGGTATAAATAAGGTTAAGATCATTTATATGTAAACTGACATTTAATGGCCGTTCGTGAAGTGAGAGGGTGAATACCCTAATTTTATATAAAATTTTCTTAAAAATTACATTATTTTGTTTATTTATAGTTGCGCCAATGGATTCAATATGACAGTTGAGCGGATAGCTCAACTCAAAATATTTTTGTCCATTTAGCCACGCCGACGAGCTGAACTATCAGTCAGCCACAAAATCTACTTTCGCAAAGCTTCAAGTTCGTTACTCCGTTAAAAATTGCAGCCTTTTCAAAGATTTTTAAAAAAATATAACTTTTCTTTTACTTTTTGGAAGTCTAATTATAATTTCATAATCATTTTTATAACCTGCATAAATTAGAATTTTAAATTTTCTAATTCCATTAACAATATGAAAATGGAAAACCGCGAACATTGCTTATTTTCGTATTTTCAATGTTATTTTAAAATTTACTATGTTAATTTATGCAGACTTTAATCTGATTTTGATGCGAAGTCTGACTTCAAAAGTAGGCCTATAGCTTAAAGAATTATTGTGATATTGTTACTTCTGTATACATTCACTTCTATAAAGTCAGCTATGCATCTGGGGGCAATGATAATTTTTTTATTTATTTCAACAAAATTTAATTAATATCTGTTGACTATACAGTATGTAGGTATATTATTTTTGACTCAAGTTTTATGTTAAATTTACACAAGCATTGTTTGTCTTAAAAATCTAGTAGGCCTAAAAAAAAGTTTGGACAAAAATAAAATGTCGGTTTTATATAATGTTCAGAATTACTTATTGTGATTTGCAATTCTTACGTATATTTTGAATTTGTTAAAAATTGTATCTTCAAGTCCAAAAACGTTTAAATCACAGAGTTTATAAAATTTACCAAACTATTAGATTCAACAATTTTGATTACATTCATTTGAAGCCCGTGAGTTCCTATTAAAAACATAGAGCGCTATCACTCATACAATTGTAAGTTGAGAATGTGTCGTTTAGTAAAAAAGTAAAATTATTTTGCTCAAACTTACAAAAAATATTTTACTCATATATCTAAACACTAGACTTTAGATGTATAATAATCTTATAGCTCGTGATTATTTCCAAGCCTTAAAGTTAGTGCAAGGAAGTTTCCTAATAGTAAGTTAAATAATATGTCCCATGTAAGCAAACTAATAAACCAGTTCGTTTTTCATTAATTGGTGGTCGATGTGGTAAAGCATAGGCCAGTCTGCTGCGCCTCTGAACTGCGCACTTCAAGACTCTTAGTTCGAGCCGCAGTTAGTCTCGTTGCTTTACCCTTACTCTTAACGCTGATCCCTCATTCTCATTAGTATATCTGGCATAACGTATAGACGGTAGAAATATGGGCCTAAATATAGACGTATATAAAAATATAGAATAGAAGTATGGACGTTGGAAAAATGCATTAAAAGATACAAAATAACTCTTGTTCCAAATTCGCAGTAAGAAATTCGTTGTAATAAATTTAATATGTAAACATAAGAGAGTGTGCATAAGGTTTTAACATCATTTACAGTATATATTACAGTAAGAATTTACTATCTGTTGACGTGTAAAATAATAATAGTAATAGTTGTCATAATAACGTTAATAAAAATAAATTTACTAAAAAATAGATAAAATAAGTAGGAATTATGTAAACAATCGAAAAACAATCTTAGCACACGATTAAATTTTTCTGTGTAGCTTAGACAATGACGATATCTAGCGAACCCGTTGCATAAACATCTTTTATCAACCTAAAAGTTTCTACAAAAATGAAAGATCAATTTTTTTCATGATCACACACATTTCCTTGTACTTTGTACAGCGAGAAAATAAACGCTGTAGATATTTAAATGATTAACAATCACAAATTTTAATCTTTTTATGACAGTTTGTGCGTAATTTTTACGATCCCATTAATGTGTGATACGGAAAAGTTTGTAACCAATAAAAACGGGCATGATTCGTAAACCATACAACACATAATGGATATTTTCACAATTATTTCTGAAACCAAAAATTTTCAAAAACAATATAGTCTACTCTCTCAGTCTAACAGAAAAATGTATTCTAAACAAAATCGTTTGAAATAACTGGCGGAATCGTTAAATTTAAGTTTAACGATCAATCATTCGCCGTCAAGGTTACCCCCTCGGATAATTACCCCTACTTAGACTTCAAGGACGCCCGTGTACTACAGCTGATGTTATTAATTCCTCCATAAATCTCGTTTATCAACGTCATAACAGTAGCTACTACCCTTTGTTGCTTTATCCTTGTTTCCTTTTATTTTCTGCTCTCAGCTGATCTGGAACTTTTTTTACTCGGTAAAAACAAAACGCGATGTTAGCGAATTTACGTTTGAAAATGAACTCTTACAGTGAACATGATATTAAAACTCGGAACCGGGATAATGGAATGTGCACCGATCATGCCCTCAAAATTATGTGTATTTTAGTTACGTAACCTGCAACATCCAATCAACCGTTATGAAAATCGCTGCCAATCAAAATCTTAAAACAAACATTTTTTTTGCACCCTTAAAAATATGATTCCACAATTCTAATTATCCTTAATTGGCATGTATTCAAAAAGTTCAGTTAAAATAAAAAAGTAAATCTTACAGATTTTATTCATATTCATTATTGTGCGATCTTTCACAGTTAATGGGAAAGAGAACGAATAATATACAACAATACCAGCAAGTACAGCAAGGAGTTCTTGGTTATTTTTAAAGCAATGTCGTTCATTATGTTTAGGTTATGTAATAGGCCTACAATAAGCTTTACTTTGTTTTACTTTCATATTTAAAGCCACACGTATTTAAACCTTTAAAATTAATTACTGTCTTCTTACAACCTACTATAACCGGATTTTACATTACATAACCTAAATTAGGCTACAGTATTTACAGTTTACTAAAATCAGATTGTTTTATCTAATAACATTTACATATTACAACTGGCCTGGATTGTCTTACCGATTCTACTTTCAAAACTGATTTGGTCATTAATTATTTTTAAGCCTTGGATACAGTAACAATTTAAGTATTACTTTTAACATTTTTTTTATAAATCAGATGTTCTGGTACACACACAATTAATTATTTGTCACACATGCCAGTATTATACTGCACTCTCACTGGGACATTTTATACTGCTTATGTAATTTTTTTTACCGATCTTTTATCGGTTTTAAGTCAGTTTTATTTTATTTTAAAGTATTAAAATGAGAAGTATGAGGCTTCAGGATCCCCTAGTTTTCTGAAGAACCTTTAGGTTCCCCATGTATGTAGTTTTGTATTTTGTGAAATTAAATATTTAAAATGTTAATTTAAAAATAAATTTAAACGTCGATTACAGTTGATATTTTACATTTTTTTAAAAATGTCAGGTAAGTTATAGTATTTGAATGGCTTCCATTTTGAAACGGTTAAATGGTTTTTTTAACAAACGTGACCAATTGTTATAAAAATAAAATTTGTAATAAATTAATATTTTCTTTTACCCAAGTGTTATTACAATTTCCCAATACGTCGTCGATACAGCTGTGTGCTACGGGTATTTCGATTCAACGCAATTTTACACAAGCTAAATTGTTATGAAGTTTGTTCAATTTGTTCAATACGCATTTATTTAAATTACCGCAAACATTAATTAAAACAACCATCAATGTTAAGCATTGTTTACTGTTTTTACGAAAACATAAACACAGCGACAACTGGATTCGGTTGAATTTGAAAGTTCTTTTGAATTCTGTAATGATAACAAAACAATTTCGGCTTTTGGAACAACAATAATCGGTTTTTAATTTAAAAGCAATTTTATTGACAACGCAACGTGCGGTGCAGGCGAAACGACTCTTTTATAAACGTTGATTGTCTGGTTTATTATCTGTTGACCGATACAAAATTGTTTCCATTTATGAGCAATGATTAATGCACTGTGAAAAGTGGTGGTAGAGTGGTTTATGTACAACAAATACATTTGTAATGTCATTGTTGGGTCCATAGATAATTATTGACATAACTGTAGCATACACACGTTCACTACGAAAACTATAAATTTAGTGTTTTGTTTTTTTTGTACAATGTTAGTATACTTGTGAAACTAACATTAAAATTGTTGTAAAATCCACAATTATAAGTGTTATGTTTACAAACACTGAGTTTGTATTCTGAGTTTTTAATTCAGCAGGAAGTTGCAAGGAGTTTTATAACCTTCCTCTATCAATTTGTCAGTTTATCAATATTTTTTTAACGAACTTCCCACTGTAATAAAATTTAAAATGTATTTCAATTTTAAATTTAAACTGTCTCGAAAATTTAAAATGTATTTGAACAAATTATAGTGGTTGTTTCACTGCCTTATATAAACTTGTTTTCCCAAAACAATATTTAAAAAATTCTTAAACATTTTTTTTTAATTTCGTTTTCTTAATTTGCTTATCCTTGTGTAAGGAAATTTTTTCCTTAACTTCATTTATATTAAATTATTTTCATGTGACATGTTTCAAGAGTGTTTTTTGCTTGTTTGTGTTTTATGATGAATGTGAATGTGTATGTATGTGTTTATTTGGTGTTTGTTTCATATGTATGAGGAGATGTATGGTATATATTTGTGCATATGTTTTATATGTATGCAAATGTTTTTTATAGGCGTATATATGTTTGAAATTTATGTATGTATGCTTACGTATGCGTTTATATATAATATAAATAAACAAATAAATAAATAAATAAATATATATATACACAACTGTATAGCACCAAACAATAAGCATCATTAAGCCATAAAGTGACAAAACAATATATATATATATATATATATATATATATATATATATATATATATATATACGAAATTTGTATTTAATTTTACTTTAATTGTTAATATAATTTTAATGTACTGTCTTTATCTTTGCAGTAAACGTAGCTAAGGCCTCAAAGAGTACTTTTATTTGTACTTACTACAATTTTTGTTAAAAAGCCTTTTATTTAAATTTTATTAGTCTATTGATTTTTGTTTAACGAAATATACAACCTTACTTCGCATAAATATTATGAATATACATTCTTCTATGAATTATTAATTAACTTTGGTTTTGCATGTACAATTATTTCGTTTGTATCAGTGCTTGGTTTTTGTTATACTAATTTATTTTTCCGACGTTCATTTTTAGACAATATTGTAAATTCTAATTAAAAATCAATGAAGTTTGTAATTTGTATAGGTTTTTTAACAGCGTCACTTTAAACCATTGTAAAGAATAATTTGGTTATATTAGAAACTGGTTCGTTTTACTTTTTTATTTTCTTACAATAAAAATTATGGAGAAAGTATTGTGACCACGAAAAAATATTCTTGAGACTCTTATACAATTAGCTTGTCCTCTGTGTAAAAAAAAATCAAGTGTGACCTTCTATCTCTCTTTGTGTACATTCTTATTAACTAAATGAATTTACTTATTTGACTTCATTTAACATGTGAAGTCCTATCTCGAGACCGTTATTTAGTTTACAAGTCAACCGCCAAGCTTTTTTCTTAAAATTTTAAAATTTGAAACCTCACAAATCCAATCTAACGATTTATATTAAACTTTACTCAAATGTAGTCTATACGTACTCAAATAAAGCTGTGTTGTAATATCCAGAACATGTGTGGTTAGAGAGTTACAGAATTATTTATTGGGAATTATCAAAGTACAATAAAATTTAAGTCTAGGATACAGTAATAATAATTTAAATTACCTTCAACAATTTTTTTTACCAATCATCTGTTTTGGTACACACAGAAATAAGTATTTCTATCATCTATTCCTGGCATTGTGCTGCACTCTCACGTATACACTTTACACTACTCATGGAATTTTGCTTATAGACATTTTATTATTTTTAAGTCGGTTTCATTTTATATATTTCCAACCCAATTTACTTTCATAATTTTGAACACGATTATTTTGCAGAATACAACTGGATACAAACATATTTCTGTAATTGTTTACATGTCTTTTAAGTAATTGAAAACACAATGTTGTGAATAAAATTTAAAAAATACTAAGCCTACACAATTCCGTACTCGTCAACTGTATAGCGCCAAACAATAAGCGTCATTACGCCATAAAGTGACAAAACAAAACAAAAAGCCTCCATCAATCTCCGCACCTCTAATACAACCCACAAAGGCGTAATTATCAATTCCTTCTTAAACCTCGTTCATCAACGTCAGCATTGCTTTTGTTACTTGCAATTTGTTTTTCCATTATTTTCATCCCCTCCCATTCCGCAGCACAAACAGCTTTTGATACATATATTAACAGCATTAACTTCAAGGCTAAATGATCCGTGGATAACAACGAGGCCATATGCAAAACTTTCAACACAGTTTGTGCATTTAGCTGAACAATGTTTTAGGTTGGTAATAGGATTTACTGAACAAAACGGTTTACTTTTCTTTCAAAGTTTTCAAAACGAAATTTGTTTCTTCATTCTGAACAACCTACGTAATAATTGAAGTATCTTAATATCAACGTTCTGAGGAAAAAAGCTCTTCAATGTTTTCTGAATTGGAAGCTGACACTATTGCCTTTACATAGTATTCCCAATGTGAACGTCTCTTAAGCAAAGTTTCTTTTGGAGGACTCAAAGGGACAGCAGATGTTCTGGGCAGATCACAACTCAGGAGGATCATGGGGCTCAGTTCAAAACAATGTGGTCTGAAGGTGCACTTGAACAGAATAGGTATGTACTACGGAGAATCCGTGTGTAGTTTGTGCAGGCAGGAAGAGGAAATTGCAGACCACATAATTCATAATTGTGAAGATCTTGCTAGTAGGAGGATAGGTATTTTTGGTTTCCAAGACCTTAGCGATCTTCAGCAGAAAGCTAGTCAGTGGGTTGCTGGAAGTTATTCGGGGCACTAATCTGCTGTTCTAAGTATTTTTAGAGGTTTAGTTGGACAATATTTCAGTCGATTGGAGTGCCTGGGGTTATACTATCCCCTCCCCCTAGTATCTCTCTCTCTCTCTCTCTCTCTCTCTCTCTCTCTCTCTCTCTCTCTCTCTCTCTAATGGCTTATTTTTCTGTATTTCTCGGATTTAGTTTTTCACGTAGTTTTGTTAAGTAAAATTCTTGGAATTTTTTAAGACTGTTAATCCAAAACTCAAGGCTAATTCGTTAATTTTGTATACGGTAGAACCAGTCTACATATTTAGAAGTACTAATAAAAGGTAATAATATACAAAACGGAAATGCTTTCGATTTTTTGTGTAGAACTTCAAGTTTCTAGACACTCCGATTCAGACATGTCTCTTAGTGATTGCAGAATTTATTTGATAAATTTTACTAAAATAGACTTAATTACAATAACAAATTACTGAAACATTTCGTGAGAATAGTTAGGAACACTTATTCAAGGAACGATTGCTGTTCAAATGTAGCATAAAACCTATTATTTATGTTAAGTCTATCTTACTCTATCTTACCACAAACTTAGAAATGCTCAGAAGCTTCCAAGAAACCTTAGTATGCCACAAGTTTGGACGATTTGAAAAGTTACCACCTGAAAGTGATAAAGCGAAACCTAAGTGCTTACCATTATATAAATAAAACAATTGGGCCCTAAGACCTTTCGAAAAGGAAACGAATAAATACAACAATGTATAGCAAGAAGTTTAACAGTGTTATTAGCTTCAAAAAGAACAGTGAAATGGATTTTTTTCTTGTTGTAGTTATAAATACTTGCTTCAAATAGTTTGTTCCCTCATCCTTCGTTTAATTTAATTTAAGTTCACTCGATTTTCATTTTACTAGATTACTCGCAGCCATTAAACTTGACAGTCTAAACCCAGCTTAAAATTTACTAGAAAGGGCTTGACTAAGATAACAATACCAGTGGATATAAGCCCGTAACCAGAGTGCTCAGTGTTCTTTAAGGAGTCCTGGGAACGTTGTTTTAGGTAATGTAATGGGAAACAAGTATTATAAAAAAATTTTAAGTCAATTCCTACTTATGTCATACTTATTTATCATCACGTCAGCGAGACAGCTGAGTCCTGCGATTCCTAAAACCAACATAGGATAGAACAAAAGTGTTATTTAAATCAAATCCTATCGTATAGTCTGTACAAATATAAGATATTAATATTTGACAAAAAACTGTATTGACATCGTGTCATCATTAAAAGTTTTTAAAAAAATATTTGAACTTAAGGGGATGAATAGAAAGTATTTTATTAACGACTGAAAATTTGAACAAGATATATAAATATATATATATATATATATATATATATATATATATATATATATATATATATATATATAGGGAGAGTGTGAACTAATAGTAGGAATTGAAAAATATAAAATCAAACGAAAAATTGTAGATGCTATGTCGTAGATATGAAAGAATCGGGTTTCGAAAATTTATGAAATCACATAAACGAACATTTCAATAAAATATTTTTTTTTACTTTAAAATATACACTACATTTTCTTACAAAAAATATTTATTTTGAAAACATTCATTTAAAAGTTTTAAATATCATCTATTTTGTAGCAGATTTTTAGAACAGTTGGAATGTTTTAATTAAGTTAAGCCTTTCTAGATAAGTAAACTATTTAGAATAGAAGTTGAAATATGTATACTCTTTATATATATATATATATATATATATATATATATATATATATATATATATATAGAGAGAGAGAGAGAGAGAGAGAGAGAGAGAGAGACACACATTTTTACTCTTAATATAATATTACCGCTAGTTGACAGATAATGGTAGAAGAAGCTTTATTCTTTACGCAAGATAAACAAGTACACTGTCACGCATACAAGAAGGATTGACCCCACAATAAACTTCCGTCAAAACAATAACATTTTTCAAAAAAAACAACCTCTATAAAAGAAAATTGCTTGCCCGAAAATATAGTTGTCATAACTTCAAGTTATTCCGCGGAAGAAACTGTAAGAGGGTACATTTCCTGGTTTATAGGACGGGGAATGTTTTTGGGGTAAATATTTTATAGGGGCTTTATTAAAGATTCAGTAGACATAGGCCTGAAATTTATTCAGTCGTAGAGAGGAAAAGGGTGGGCTATTATGAAACGAATTCGATCACTCTAGTGCTACAAATTAACTGATCGAAGGCATATTTTTAAAAAAAATATAAAGTATATGCCGTACTGACTACAAAATTAAAAAATGTGATATTAATTTTTTTCAATATTTTGAGTTCATAAACCATGTAGTAATGCATCTCGAGGCAGAAGATTGTTGCATGAGCGAAGCGAGCAATGTTGGCCTTAATTGTTAACATCGTTGTTATTTTACCAGCAATCTAACATAATTCATTGAAGTGTTTGTGCCAAAACAGTACCGCCAACATTACGCGCTGAAATATCCCGTCCCTTGTTTCTCTTGACTGATCGATCTGGAAGTCTATGAGTATAATTAGCGGGGAAAATTTTATGACTACTTTCTGGGAAGGTTTTCACTATCTGTTTACTTGAACTAAACATATTACTTGAACTAAATTTTCCTGTTAATCTGTTTCAATTGCTTTAAATATATACAAAGTATGTAAAATTATATTGTAGTAAAAAATCAATATTTTATTGTTAAGATAAATTTGTTTTTTTTGCGCTCATGAATTCATTATAGCAAGTTTTGACGTAGATGACTGTTTGTATGTCTGTGCAGCCACCGACAGACTTTTTTCTTTTTTTAATTACTTTATAATAAAATTTAAACCAATTCTGTTAAGCCCCGAGTTAAGGAATCGAGTCCCTTATATTATACTAATGCCAGTTAATTTTGTTAAAATCTTTTAAAAAAGAAATTTTAGGATACCTAATAGAATGGATCATTTGATATACTTTCCATGGATGTTAATATTTATTTATACTACTTATTTCTGTCTGTTTATTGAAAATATGGTAAGTAGGAGAAATGTTTATTTATAGAAATTGTAACAAATCAGTGTTGTAGTTTTTGCTTTATAACACATACGCACAAACAAACGAATATCCACTTAAAAAACAAAAAAAAGTTTCAGTCGGGGGAGTAATCAACACAAGTGAAAAGTTAAAGAAATTAAGTTATTTGTATACAATATTCGTGATATGTATATTTAACTGTAAAAGCTTTAAACAATTTTGTGCTGGCCAGTTGAATGTTTAGAATAATGGTGTTAATTGTAGTTTCAATATTGGGTATAAAAAGCAACTTTTATTGTTTTATTGTTGAATATATTTTTATACCTAATTGAAAACAAATAATATAAAATATAAAATTCACACACGCGTTAGCTTTCATGCAATATATATTACACACACACACACACACATATATATATATATATATATATATATATATATATATATGTGTGTGTGTGTGTGTGTGTGCGCGCGCGCGTGTTCGTGGGTGCGCGAGCGTATGTGTTTGTCATTTAAACGCTAGAAATCTTTTCTAATGTAACATCGAAAAAGTAAAACCTAAAAAAGTAAAAAACTAATTTTAAATATTAATTTTAGGTTTCGGAAGTCTATTGAAATGTAGATCAAATTGGTCGCATTGGGTTTATTCACCAATAAATTAATTAACAGCAGGCCTACATGGTATTATAACACTTGTTAAAGTAAAATCACGCTTTATAACTGATTTTGAAAGTTTGGATTCCATAACGACATTTTACCGGACTACACAAACACTTAACTTGCAAGATTTTTTCAAATCACCGTTATTCGAAAATGTTATTTGCAATAAAAACAAGGTTGTTCCGGATATTTTGTTATTTAAATAGGTGATGCTTACAAATCGTTCTAGTTTTGTCTAGATTACGTTTCCATGTAATTGTATCAAAGATTGAAAACGTTTTTGTATTAAAATTTGTAAAATTGTATTCAATGTTTCTGCCAGGAATGTTATAATAATTTTGTTTAAAACATTTTTCTACCTTTCCTATCTATTTTATGATAACATAATGGCTTTCTGTTGTATCTTTAAAACCTTAAATATTTTGCTAAAAATATTCAATTTATTTTCCTGTTATGACTTGCTACAGGAACAATAACTAAATAGTTATCTAAGGAAGGAATTAAGAAGTTACTTAATCCATATAGGAATCCTTATTACTCTTTATGGATGCAATATTTGCTCTGAAATATGTAGCAAGGAATTGAAATGTAGCAGAGGTCATAGTGTTCTATACCTTGTTTCCAGTGATTTTTAAATTATTTAAGAAACATTTGTTAATCAAAGAAAGAGTATTTCTCTGTTTGTTGCCTTCAATACAACAGAGAAACATGGTCTCGACGCACCATTTTTGATTTAGCAAAAACTTTCGAGTTCACTGACTCATTTAACGTAACACAGAATGAAAATGAAAATGAAAAAAACTGCTCTGGAATATTGTTAGATGTATTCCAAGCGTTTTACTAAATGTTACACACAAAATTTCAAAGGCAACGTTAAAGGGGCAACCTTTGCATATGATATTGCAATAATGGTTTTTGAAAACACGAATAATATCGAAGAAGTCACGAGCGAATTACAAAGCTCATTTAAGGATGTGAAAGAGCGTTGGAGAGTAACATTAAACGAGAAGCAACACATTAATTTCACGAATGTGACAAATTGCTACCGGTAAAAGTGAATATAAACTGAAATGGAAGACTCATGACAAGAAAAAAAAGGATTAAGTCTAAAGTACAAAAATATTTACTGGCTTTTGGGAAAATTTTCAGAGCTTTTGGTTCAGAATGAACTGTAGCTGGATGAACGGTATAGAAATCTGAAGCTGTACGAAGAATACCAAAGTCAACTTTATTCAACAATTCCGACACAAACTAATCCATTCCGTGGTGAATTATGAAAGAATACTTACAAAAGTCACTTGAAGGTGAACTTCAACAGAGAAAACAAAGCCGTGTTCAACAGTTCCAACACAAAAGTAATCCATTTCGTGGTGAATTAAGAACGAATACTTACAAAAGTCACTTGAAGATGAACTTCAACAGAGAAAACAAAGCCGTGTTCAACAGTTCCAACACAAAAATAATCCATTTCGTGGTGAATTAAGAACGAATACTTACAAAAGTCACTTGAAGATGAACTTCAACAGAGAACACAAAGCCGTGTTCAACAGTTCCAACACAAAAGTAATCCATTTCGTGGTGAATTAAGAACGAATACTTACAAAAGTCACTTGAAGATGAACTTCAACAGAGAAAACAAAGCCGTGTTCAACAGTTCCAACACAAAAGTAATCCATTTCGTGGTGAATTAAGAACGAATACTTACAAAAGTCACTTGAAGATGAACTTCAACAGAGAACACAAAGCCGTGTTCAACAGTTTCAACAGCACGTCAACAGAAAACTTGGATCAATTTTGGGCAATTAAAATGTAACAAGGAGATTTTATAGAAAACAAAATCTCTTGACCTAGTAAGTTAGGTAATATTATGATTTTATTGATTTTCTGGGATCAGCCATTGAGTTATAAACCCTATATATATATATATATATATATATATATATATATATATATATATATATATATATGTGTGTGTGTGTGTATATATATATATATATAACTAAAAATAATTATGTTAATTGTTAAACACCAAAAAAAATTATGTTAATACATGATGCAAATAAGTTGTAATAAAAACAATTCTTGAAACCATTTCTACCACTTTCATGTTCTGTATACCTTTAAAGCCATAGATGTTTTGCTAAAAATATATAATGAAATTATATTATATCTTATATATATATATATATATATATATATATATATATATATCTTTATATATCTTTATATATCTTAATATATATATAATGATATATATGGAAAAATGTCCAACGAGTTTCTTTTAAAACGTCACTTGGAAACTTGACACGTAATCGACTAATGTACAACGAATTTTTTACAATTCACTAATCAATTTCCAAAACCAAAATGCCTGCAATGCCTCCCCGGAGAACACGAGACCAGCGGGCGTATCCAGCTGTGTTAATAAACAAACCAGTCTCAATGTTAACTGTAATTGTAACACAATCCACAGTTGCATACATCAGCAATTAATCTGAAAACAATACTGCCAACATAACGCGCTGTTATATCTCTATTCCCTGTGGCAGTTGATTTATCGTGTATCGAATTTCGGTAAGGTAATAAAGCGAGGAAACAGCGATTAAAAACTACATTGTCCAGAATGTTTTTCCTGTAATTATAATTCAACTAATTTCTTTAAAAGTCGGTTTTAATTGTTTTTAATAGATAGTTGCATTCAAACCCATTGAATTATAAAATCAGTTTTGGAACTAGGAGTATATGCGCTTTATTTGTTTTCTTTAGTTTTGCTTCGCTGTGCAATGTATTGATATATCTACTGATGTTAGTCGCACATATACACAAATGTTTCAAAGACCTCATATGTTTATATATATATATATATATATATATATATATATATATATATAATTTCCTTTGAAAAATGAGCTAATGTAGCGTCTATCATTATAAGACCCATACCCAGGACTTTGAAATGAACGCCGATTATGAAGTTTTGGTCACTTTTTGAAGAGACGTTTTATATATATATATATATATATATATATATATATATTCAACGACTCTTCAAAAAGTAATCTAGAGGTCATAATAAGTGCAAATTTTAAGATCTCGAGCCTGAGGTTTACCATGGTAGTTTTCTAAGCTTTTTTTCCAATACAAATTCCCTAGTGATATAGATCAAAATTATATATTCAGAAGAAATTAATTATTGATTTTTGTTCTATTTACTTTTCAATTTTTTAATTTTATGTTTTATTATTTTTTTTTAACATCCGACTATTGTGCACACTTGGAATAATACAGAGACGATGGGATGATTTATAGCGTATGAAAATGCCAAGCCCTGGCCGGGAATCGAATCAGGATCCTCGGGGTGAATGTTGCGTTTGTGTGTTTTAAACGCAACAAAATCTTTCGACCCTTAAATGCTAGAAGGGCATTTGCAACAAACAGGCGAACAGTAACTTACGCGAAAAACAAAACTCCTTTACAGGAGCAACAAAAATAATATAGTGTATATTTCACTCCACAATTTGAAACCCATTTGTTTTAAAAAAAAAGTCTTACTAATATTTCTATGAACTTGTCTCAATGCAAACAAAGCAGTTCAATTTCTTTGCATTGACCATCTGATCATTTAAACACTAAATATGTTGATTCCGTTATATATTCTCGACAATCCAATATGTTACCCTAGCAATTTCTTCCTAATACCTACTATTTCAGTATTGCCAATATTGATTTCGCTCACCTCGTTTCATTACGATAATGAAGTTATGGCAGAAGAAATATCTAGCGAAAACACCTGACATCGATGAGTCACTTCATTTAGCCATATCAATCAAGAGATCTAACGCTCTGTTGCGACCAGTTTAGAGAGATATGTAAACAAGGTCCCTTGACAGTGTGGCGTACTTGGTAAAGTTTGTTAGCCTAACAACACAATCAGCTCTGATTGATTGAACGGCTGGCTAAACTGATATCGCTGATAATTTGACGTAATTACTCTTGAAAACAAAACAGACGGAACGTCAGTCGGAAATTATACTGTCTTTTTTTTTCAAACAACTCAAACATTGTCTTTTAAAAAAGAGCGTTTAGGAATATTTATGTTTGCTAAGAAAATTCAATCAAAACTATTTTAGTTTATTATCTTGTGTTTTGATTACACATTACAAATTGCATATTACTACTCTAAAATGTTACATAAATTGCCTAACATTCAATTATTTTCACAAAAACAACGTAAAATCGGTTCGTCGGATTTTGCTCAAATTTTCGGTAAATTTGAAACATTGTTAGAAAGATGAAGTAAGAGAAATTAACAGTGAACAGTGTAAATTGAACAAAAGAAACTTTGGGTAAGTGAGGGTTTGCGTATTTCTTTTAACACCTCCAAAATATATTGCATCCAATAAGTTTTGGTTATGGATACTTTAACACAATTTAAAAACGTTGTTACCACCGATTTTGTGAAAATTCAAGAGATTGTTCCATTATAAAATAGCTTCTACTTGCAACAATTTAAAAATAAATGTTTTGAGTTTAGGGGAAAACTATGCATAATTTTATATAGTTTACTTTCTATCGCCGTACACACACACACACACGCGCGCGCGCATATATATATACGCGCGCGTGTGTGTGATATATGTATATAGCGATAGAAAGTAAACTATATACAAATATATATATATATATATATATATATATATATATATATATATATATATATAATGTTGGTAATAATATGAACGAGTTGGTTAAGCATCCAAATTTAGTTACTTAAGAATGGCCGTCATTTCAAATCTTTAAAGATCATTTCATAATCTTTTGACTCAATGTTTTTGAAAATCCGTTTTCACTATCTGAAATAACGTTAAAACCTGTATACATTACATCCTGAAGTTGTAAAATTGGTTAAAATTAAAACATTTCAAAATTTATTTTGATAGCGGTAAGGGTTTGTCTTAATGTTCTCAATGTTATTTTAAAGTTTACGTTAATATATGCACATATCGATGCTGATTATGATGTAAAATACGAAATTCAGAAAATATTGCAGATTAGAAAAGATTAGAGTCTAAACAAATCTTCTATTTTCAACTTTTGAAAATTCGCTTCCATCACGTCAACGATACATAATCGCATCCCACGATTTTTCACACGCAAAATATTTTAAAGTATTTAAATCCATAACACCTCAAGACTGTATCTTCACTGTCATTGTACATTTTTATACTTGGAATATTTGGGAAGTAACAAATATATAGGTACATAAATACGCGTAGTAAAATAATGCATACTACATGTACAAAAAATAATATTAAAGAAAAACAAACACTGATAAATTAAACAATAATATTTTGTAATATCATGCATGCCAGCGAGGCTTAAGTGCATTTATTATATTTTTAATTATATTATGTATTTAAATTACTGTAATACAAAAATAAACTGCTTACATCTAGTTCGTGCTTCTGTATATACATTGTATTACACCTCTGCTAACACGTAATAAATTAGCGATACCAACTTGCCGACACAAAACATCCCTCATTTATTCCGTACATAACCTAATTACCGTACCGTCTCGTGTGGGATATTACAGTTCACTGTGACAGTGGAACATATGCGGTTCGCGCCCGGGTTCCGCAGGGGCTAATTTGTAATTATTGTTGAAAACGTTTTTGATTAACATGCCCCGAAAGGGGTAAATATTTAATTAGGATATTCCGTTTAGCGGACCACCAACTGGAACGATCATACGAGGACATGGGGTAGTTTTTATTCGATATGATTGTTATTGGACTTCTTATTGCAATAGTATTTAAAATATCAATTACACTTCATACCCGTTACAAGTATAGGATCATAGGAATGTGAATCATCATAGGTGGTGTGAAGTGGAGTGACCTAAACACATGATTTAGCTCACCAGTAGTTTTTTTTTGTTTTTTAATTACTTCTTCAACTCAGTATACGGTCATTACCACTGTTTAAAATAAATATATGTAAAAACCTACATACCAATATTTATTTACGGAATTTAATTGGGAAACAAGTCACTGGAACAGGTTAAGAATCCTCACAACTAGATTCGTGGGAACTACAGTAATGGTGGAAGTGAAATCCAGGTATCTAGGAGTGAATGCTGATTATATATATATATATATATATATATATATATATATATATATATATATATATATATATATATACCCTAAAAAAGTGATCAAGAAGTTATGATCAGCGTTCATTTCAAAGTCTCGGGCCTGGATCTTACCATGATGGCGGCCCCAATAAATCATTCAACAACGGAAATTCGTTAATAATTCGTGCATATAAAACGCATATTCTTAGAGAATTGTTAGCAAGAAGACTAAATGTACTGAATATAATCAATATACGTATTTAATTATGAGACAATGCAGTTGTATAAAAACACAACACCCTCTTCACAATCCACTCAATACAAATCTCCAGCAAAGCAGCCTTTGTCGGCTACAATTTGAGAAGACAACTCGAGTTAATAATAAGAAGACAAAACTCAGGGCTTGTCGCCTTTGTAATATAGAACGCAATGTATTCTACTGCCATTCGTATTGTTTTAAGACACATTGTGTAAGGTTTGCATTTAATTATAGTTTTGTTTGTACAGTACTAGTTATTTAATAGGATTAAATAAATCAACCTACGAATCACTCGTTGTGTCAACGTTCTTGGTGTAAAATGTAAAGTTAAACTAACAGTTATTTTAATTACTCCCTTCAATCAACATGGTTATAGAGTGCTGTATATATTCGACGTGTCAAATACTGGTCCTTGGAGAAGCACAGTTAAAAAAACAAAGACGCTACAAAGTCATTTATTTTAAAACTTTTACATAGCATTAACAGTAAATAAAAATCTTAATCTTAAAAAAAGTTCGGTAGAGCGGAATTTCAAGGGTTCTAAAATTAGGAAATAGTAGCCTACATGTTTCTCGTCTCTGTTTTTTTCTAAAGTTTTTAATTTACGCCAGCCTAGCACTTTTTACGTAAGAAAAATAATAGACACTCGTGATAGCAAGAATATCGTATAAAAGAAGTAAATTTGCAATGTATACACATTATTAGTATTTTTAAAGTAATCGTAAATCTACGTTCTTGGCTTTGTGCTATAATTATGCTTTTCAAAATAATGGAGGTAAGTTTGAAATCTTTTAATGACTATTTTTTTTGCATTTACCGTAATATTTATTTATAAAAATTATGCACATAATTCAGTTTAATAGTTAATATGTATATTAGAATCATCGCCATGTATACGAATAGGTGTACTATATTTATTTTTTTTGTAAATCTTTTTCTTGGTTTATAAGTATTTTCTTCTATTGTTACTAAAGATTATATTATTTTATAAGGATATATATACCTTTGTAACTTATAACAGTATAAGCAATTTGTTAAACTGTCTTGGGAGATAGTGGTTAATGCGAAAATTGTGTTTATTTTATTTTAACACCATATATATATATATATATATATATATATATATATATATATATATATATATATATATATATATATATTATGGCACTACAAGAATTCAAATTTGTTTTTTTATAAAAAACCAATTTTAGATTTCCTCTTCTTATTTCTCAGGACTTACATTAGATCTGCCTTGATCATGTTCCTTTGAACGTAGATGTTTAACTCGCATTTCATATCTTAGCGGTTGATCTTGTCGTATTGGATTTGTTAGTCTGTACTATTTATAGTAGTCGATCCTCTGACATGTTATCAAAAGATTTTAAATTTTCGTTAGTCTAAATTCGTTTTTATATTTATGTCTTTCAACGAGCACATTCCCAGATCTCATAACTAAACGAATCGGTCAATTTCGATGAAATACCGTGTGTGGCTATAATTTGCGTACATCTCAATTTTTAAAAATTCCAAAAATATTAGATTGCAAATACTTTTTACGAAAAAAAGCAATGCTTAAGCAATAATATTTCCAGTAGTTCTAACATTATCGAAAAAGAAAAGAAAAATGAGTGAAATCGATTTTCTATAAACGTTTTACGTGATAAATCTTAAATGTCAAGACTGACTTTTGACAATTTTAGAATGGCGTAGTAGCCATTTTTTTTGTCGCTAGTCTTTGAATCAATGTATTTAGGAAATGTATATTTTGGTTGAGAACTTAAAGGAACTTTACGTAAGGAATGTTGGTACTGTTTTAGCGTTGTTTATTGAACTGATACTGAAGTAAATATATTTTACAAGAGAAGTTTTAAAACTATAACTTTTGCGTTAATTAAGCATTAGTAGTTTTCTAAAACGTTCGAAACTTTTTCACAAATATAAAAATATATTTTTCTTGTATCTCCTTTGAAATCCTCCAGATAAATTTAAAAATGAAACCATCATTAGAAAATAAAAAAATCTTTATTACTCTAAGAATATAAAAACTAAGTCGTTACATTTATCTGCTGAAATATGTGCTTCATAAAGCCTCGCAGAATCAGAAATATTTCAAAGATAATATTGTTCAGCTTGCGGGTATGTAACACGAAGCCGTCATTAAGGATAAGGAATCATATAAAATTGTAAAGCCAGGAAATATGTTTTCCAATTTAAAAGGGTTTTGAACTGGAGAACTTGGGTAGAGATATCCTGGATGTATTTCCGGTAGAATTGAAAATACGAAATCCATTAGGAGAGGTTTTTTAAAAGATAGGAAAGAATTCATAGGATTATTATATTGAGTACGTTCATCTGCCTTTCCTAGCATTATCAGTTTTATTTGTTGAAGCGTTTCTGATTATTGCCATTATCAGAACTTTCAGGGTACATTACTAAGGTTTGATAATTTAAGTAATAAGAAACGCGGAAACAAACAAAACATTGATAAAGCTAGGAAAAGCAGACGAACAAACTAATCATAATAAGAGCTATAACCATTCCTAGAAGAAGTAAAGAAATTTAAATTAAAATAATTAGGATTGTGATCTATTTTCTTCCGTCTAGAGGTCTTTTTTGCTCACCTTGTACAGGTATTTACGTGTTGAGAAAAAGAGACTATTATACCTAAGAGAATTTGTCAAAATCCTAATTATTTAAACATATGGTCCGGTGGCTATGTTGCAATAATAAAATTTAAGTAAGAGTTTCAATTTGTCTATTTTGTTTTCTTTATTTTACTTTATTAAAAAATGTTTGTGGACGTATCTCAGCTGTAAATATACTAATATAGATTTAAACCCGATTTTCTATTTAAAGATTTTGGTGCTGAACGTCATATAGATAATTCATACTAATCACAACATGCAGCTGTCTTGTTGACATGATTTAACAACATTTATTATATGTTATATAACAGTGACATTTATATAATCTCATATACTCAATAAATGTAGTAGCCTACTAATGTCACGAAAACTTTACAATATCAATAAACTTACATATAGAAACGATTAACTATTTTGATAAGCAATTATATTCGTATTTTGAAATGAAAATTTCAAATACGAGAAATAAATTTTAACTGCTGTAACATTTATGTATTTGTATTTTGCATTATTTTAAAAATTTTATTTTATTATTGCAACCTGCCCACGTTTTCACTTAAACTTTATAATTAAACTTGTTCTACTACTCGGGGTTGTCCGGAGAAAGGTTGATAGAACATTTTATTTTACAGAATAATATACTCTAAACATTATTTTGAGTAAGTGTACATTGCTATTGATAGACTTCAGTATTACAACAAACTTCATAAAGTTCAGAATTGAAATAAACCCAACTGTCAAAACAACAGCGCTATCTATCTCACTAAATTCAAACCAGTCTCTCAACACACTAGACGGAGGGAAATAACCATTTACCTTTTCAGTAGCGTGTATGTATCAATATATAGGTTCAGTAGTGTTACTATTATTACAGAATTGTTGTGTTTTTTTACTAAAAAATGTACATAATAATTTTGATTTATCTTTGGTGTTAGTAGTTTATGGAGAATTTATGTCTCTTGCCTTCACTTGTATGTAAGACAGAAAATAATTACATCCAATTGTCAAAAGAACAGCACTACCTATCGGTTTTAATTCAAACCATTATTTAAATACAGCAGTCGGTTTAATATAACATATTACGAAAGTGACGGCGAAATTAATCTCTAAAACGCCTGGCATTAATAAAAACAAACTATTAAATTTTCAGCTAAACCGGTTCAGTAGTTTTTACTACTACAGTTCAGTAGTTTTTACTACTACAGTTCAGTAGTTTTTACTACTACAGTTCAGTAGTTTACTTTTTATGTTTTAATGTAAGCTGACATATGTTATAACGTATGGATATGTAAAGTATTTTTATTGTAACTAAAATAATAAAACTAGATTATGAAAAAAAATAAGAATTTGGATGGCATTTGTTCTGCAAGCTACAGGCGAAATAAGTTTTTGTTGAAAGTTTCAATCAAATGTGATCAACATTTTGAACACTTGAGTGTTAATGAATATTTGTATAATGGATCTAAATAATTTTTCGGACCCATCAAAACGTGTTGAGATCAGGACCCGTGCTTCCTTCATAGTCCCGAGTCTGGGTACTATCACGAGAAGAGTTTCCAAAACAAATTTGCTGATGAACGAAATCTTGAAAAGGCTTGACAAAACAGTCACAATGTGTAAGAAATGTCACATGTTTCGTAGAAGTAGGCTTTTCGAAACATCAGCTGTTCGACGTCTGGAAAGAAAAAGAAAGTGCGCCACGGTTATTTTAACGATATTATTCAATTGTTTTGTTTCTTTACAGAAGAGTCCTTAGTCTTGAATGAACTGTAACATAAATTCGTTAATAAAATTAGTTAACTTGGTACTGGTAATTGATCTCTGAGATATGACGCTAAATAATAGTCACGTGACGAATCTTAAGAGCCCCGCCAGGGGTGCACCTATTGAGAGGATTTAGACGTCTCTCGCGGTATCCGAGTGTAACACACACTTACATTTAGGGAAGCGATAATAGCCTAAATGTGCGTTTGGCCTTAAAATAACAACAACAAAAAGAATCTTAAAAGTCGAAAATATTTGGTACGTTTTACGCATGCGCAGTTCACAGTATCTGGAAAACACAAATATTGCGATACTTGTGAAACCTTTCAAATTGATCTTTTTAACATTTGAGTACAATGACAACGCTACGTCTATTTTTAGCCCAGTAGAAAATTATAAATATTATGTCGTTCGAAATTTCGCTGTTTTAGGCGCGACTACAAAACCGCACCTTAACGATTTTAAAAACGTTTTAAAAGCAAAACAATTATTTTTATTTGTAGATTTATAAGCGCTGCCTGAGCAGTTCGTTTTTACTTGATCGAACTTACCCAATTGTCACACTGTTGTCGTTATCATTTTTAAACCTAACGTCCGATTTATCGGATATCTGATTCATATACATATGATCTCCTCATTCTTAGGATCTCACAATTTTTTTCAAATGTAAACTTAAACAAAATATCAAGCGGTAGTTTAATGTAACTAAACATTAATAATACAATAGCCAACAGCATAGGATCTGGCAGACACGTCAAACAGTCAATCTATCTTCGTAGTTCGTTGTTTAAACGGTTGACTATCGGTCGGGAACCGTCTGGGTCTGTATGAATCCTGGTGAGCTGCATACACGACATAGAGGTTTGCTACTTTTCTTTACGATGCACGCTGTATGTTCAGCTATAAATATTATTATCATTAAATTTGTTCTTTACGCTTAAATTTTTCCCAAAAATGAATAATACTCAGAGGGTAAAATTAACTACATACGTTATGTATAAGGGTAGGTTTTTAACTATTTAAATTTGGGATATACGGCCAATTGAAAAACATTATATTTAGCTCACTATATTATTCTCACTTTAAAAAAAAATGTAAAACGACAAAACGTTTGTGTTGGAAATACGGTACTTATTTTGAAGTAAGTTTAAAATATTTTTGATATATTTATGAAAATAATTATTAAAATTTACACACATTTAGAGTTTTATTTTTGGAAAGGATTCACATTCTTTCAATGTTTAACCATTATACTTGATTGTAAGTTAGAGCCGCCTCGGTGGCCTACTTGATAGCGTACTGGGCTTTCACCCCGAGGACCCGGGTTCGATTCCCGGCCAGGGCTTGGCATTTTCATATTTTCATACGCTATAAATCATGCCGTCGTCTGCATTAGCCCAAGTGCGCACAATAGTTGGACGTTAAACAGAAAAAAAAAGAAAAAAGATTGTTAGTTTACTATTTAAGAAAAAAAACAGACGAAACTCATAGTAAAAAAATAAGGACTGTACACAATGTATGTCCTCATTTTTTACTAGGCCAAGATTAAAATATCCCGACTTATCGTTTGAACGCTTGGGTTGTGTTCTCAACAAACGAACACCGAACATCTTGTGTTCTCTAATATGGCCGAACCTTCGGACGTTACAATCCACCTAATCTCTCGCTAACTTTCCTCATCTTCAAGTTAAGCGAGAAACGATGTCGTTTCGTTGGTTTCGACAGCATAATATTTTCCGCAGGAACATAACCTGCAAATAAACGCGAAAGTTTCACATCAGAAGCGTTTTCCGGCGATTGTTATCGAAAAAGTGAATTTCAACCGTATTTTTAAACGTCCACTGTTAAATGCCTTCCAACTTTTGTTTTTGAAGGTTCTTTAAACGGTTTTATCAAAGTTTATTACAGTTCTTATCGGGTCTTATGAAAGATAAATGGTGAAAACACTTTTCAAACTTTTCTACGTTCAATTTAATCCGTAAAATGAGCTTCAGTTGAAGCCCTTAAGTACTTGAACTTGTTATTTCTTTTAAACACGAGTTTAGTTTCTAATCGCTTAAAAATCAATTCACTATATTTTTTCAAAAAATTTGATTACGTATTAATATTTATGAATGGAGATATTATTTTACTAGAAACGTGTTACTGTTTAATGCTAAATAAAGCTCTTTTGAAAGTTGAGAAAGGCTTTGCTTTAAAAGTTTGAAAAAAATCAGTTTTTACTTAACATGCATTTACATGCAAAGAAATGAATCTCATTTCTACGAAAGAACTATTACTTTTACCTCAGTATGAGACGTTTGTAACACTTTCAACGTAAGAAAAAAACTAAATGAAATTCAACATTTAAAATTTTTCATAATTAAAAACAACACTAAAAATGAAGTAATCTCTACACGCAGCTGTCTCGCTGACGTAATACAAGCGAGTTAATAAACAGCAACAATGTCGCATGACACGGAAGTAGTTCCTATAATTTTACACTTTTTGAAAATCAAATTTCACAATGAAAGTTCTTCTTTCAGAATTGCAAAAAAAATAAGCATTTTAAATTTAGAAATTATTTAAGATATGTGCAGACGTATTGTAATGCTGATTAACTAGGTGAAATCAGATTTTCAAAAAATTGTAGAATGAAAATTTAATGTATTCTTTAAGATTTGGAATATCGTTAATTTGGAAATGTTGAATTGATTTTGTGATTTTTGAAAACAAAACCGGAACAAAATCGCAAGAGTGCTGAACACAAACAAACAAACACAAACACACACACACACACACACACACAAACATTTAAAATTTATAACGACCCCTCAAGAAGTGCTGTTAAAGTCAGCATATGCACTTAATTCATAGTCTCGGGTTTGCATATTACCGCGATGACTCCATATTTAGCAACATACAAACTGCAGGCTCACTTAGAATCAAACCCTTTGCTGTATACAGTAGAAGTGTTAAATCGTGGTCAGGAGGAGTCTTAAGGGAGCCGTTAGCCGCTAGGCGCAGTATGGTCTAATCCAAGGACCTTAGTTATGTCCTCAGACAAGATCACCGAGGCTTAGGCTGCAGACGACACACCTGCAGCATATTTATCGTCGGCGGGCTTGTGATATACGTTCAATTCGTAACCTTGGTTAAACTACCTTACATGTTCTACAGCAAGAGAGCTCGTATAAGGATTACATTAATCAACTGTTGCTAATAACACCACATAAAGAGTTCACTTTTAATTGTAAATGAGTGCGTGCGCGCGCTTTGTGTGTGTGTGTGTGTGTGTGTGTGTGTGTGTGTGTGTGTGTGTGTGTGTGTGTGTGTGTGTGTGTGTGTGTGTGAGTATTCCATAGTTCTTTATAACAAATTAGTTCGATTTTTTTAAAGCTTGTCACATAAATAACGTTTGGTAATAACTTGGACAAATTCGTTATCCAGCAAAGACTGTTAAACAGTTTCAAAATGGCAGCCGTTCAGTTAAAAAAAACTTTTTTTTGAAAATCTTATTTCGTCATTGTAGAAGTGAAATTCGTGTAATTTGTTCTAATGTTTGCGACTTCTTCAGAGTGGTTTACAATCCCTATTGGAGGCTATGAAACAATCTTTGTTAAAATCTAGTTTTCGGTATTTTTAATTTTGAAATTTCATTGAAAATTAACACATTAACGTACGGCGCTTACATTGATTCAGTGCTTATTATGACTGTGAAATCAGATTTCCCAAATAGTGTAACAAATATTAATTTTGATCAAATATTTTACTTTTTTTCGAATTCCGTTTTCGTCACCCCACCGATGCAGATGCTTTTAACAATTATTTGATCGTAAACTAGTTTTGTCTAATTTAAAATGATCAATACAAACCTATCAATTTATATTAATATATTTTCTATCAATGACTAAATATAAAAATCAAATCTTAAAATCCGTTAAAGTAGGGATGTGTGTATTAAAAATGATAACGAATAGAGAAAAATATTAGGTTATGTCTAAAGAAAAACTAAAGACGTTTACAAACCGAAATGTTAATATTTGATGAACCTATTTTTTGAATAAATAAAACCATTTTTTACTTTCTTGCTTTAGGGAAATATGGTGATCGTAAAAAATCGATTTTGAGAGTTCGATTAATATATCTTTCTTCTGGTCCTTTGTGTTAAACATTGTTCATGTTTCTCTGCGTCGGTGCCCTTGTTCACATTTCTAGAGACTAAATCAATTAATTGACTTATTTAATATGAAAGCAGGCTATAGTTCAGCCAGTTTCGGTAAAGCAAAACTAATGATCCTATATCCCTAAAAAAAAACTACTTTAAGAGCGATAAAAAAACTTTAAAATGTTCATAATTATTCAAATCAGTCTGTCAGATTTTGCTCATATATTGGTCGTTTATGTCTATAACTCGTGTATAAAATTTGAACGAACAATAATTTTCGGTTTTGCAGTAAATCGAAAAAATAAAACTTAATGTCCGCATTTTATAATCGCGGTTCAAACGATACGCTTATGCCCTTATGACCTCGCAAAATTAGGTTTACTTTTAACAGTTTTTTAAAATGTAACTTGTACATTTTTTAATTGTTTAACTTAAAACAATTTTCGTTATAAAGATACATTACGCAATCTTAGCGTTGATTTTGTTTTTGCAGACCAATTTTTCATTTTTTTAATTGCATTGTTGTAATTTAGAATTTTCAACGCGCATTTGCTGTTCGACGAACTGTTTAAAACTCTGAGCATTGTCGTCCATTGTTGACTATAATTACGATTTTGTCCACTCCACAGCAGCACTGCCGCTGCACACACAACAATAGAAGGGAAATATCTCGGTTTAAATTAACTGGAGCAGTGGAATAGGACTTTAATAAACAGCCGCTAGATTAATAGCTGCATTTCGTTGTTATTAAATAAATGTAAATTTTAAAGTACGATATGAGTATACAGAGTGTCCGGAAATTAACGAATAAAGGTGTGGAAATTTAAATACATAAATTTTAATAATAATATGGTGTGACTGTAAAAACAATCGCTCCTCAAGGATTTAAACTGCAACCGAAAAACGTACAGAAAATTGCATAGATATACTTATAAAATATTATCCAACTTTCCTAAAGCAATAAAATATGCTAAATTTCAAAAAGAAGAAAATATATATTTTTTAATCTGTTCAAAAGCAATCAGTGCAGTATTGTTTAGAATGTATAAGACATATTCACGTAAAAATAAATAAATAAAAGCCTAGGGTCTCGCTAAATTGAACCTAGTTTCTTTATAGGTAAAATCTTTATCGGTAAATTACATATTTGTAACAGGTTTATAAAATTATACAAAAAAGATATTCGTTACAAGATAGTAGATCTTTTATTGCTTAAACTTAGCTTACAGTACCTTTAGGGAAACTAAGTTTTTGCGAAACGTTTTATATAATTTTGTTTTTTTCAGCCGAAAGTTTTGTTGACAGAGTTAGATTTTTTACAGTTATCCCATAATATTATTTATATTTTATTTATAATTTTCCAAGTTTTATTCTCTATCAACTGGAATGAGAATTATATTTGTAATAATTATGTATTTACAAATGTATGTGTTATGAAAATGTTTTGAAAATGACATATAAACATATTCTAAAATTTTAGTACATAATTTCTTTTATCTGTATATTCAAAACAGTTAACAAATAAAAAAAAATTATTGTACATTAGTTTGGCTGTAATCGACAACAGTTTGTTTGTGTTTTCAATGTTAATAAATTTACAAATTCTTATGTAATAAGCTTTTATCGTTCATTACTTTCCTATGGCGAAAACAGACGGTCAATAATATATAATGTTATTTGTCAAAAGAATTGTGCCTGCTATAATTAAATAGGTGAACCGATTTCCCTCGGAGAGTTCATGTTCAAATGGCACACTGTCTAGTTTGATTTTCGTTTATCGAAATGTTATTCAGTTTTGTGAACTTTCGTTTATTGAAACATAATTCACTTTTGTGGGTTTTCGATTATCGAAAAGTTATTCACTTTTATGAATTTTTGTTTATCAAAATGTTATTCAGTTCTATGAATTTTCCTTTTCGAAACATAATTCACTTTTGTGGATTTTCGTTTATCGAAATGTTATTTACTTTTTTGGATTTTCGTGTATAGAAATCTTATCCAGTTTTGTGATTTTTTTTAAATCACGTGATTATTTAAAATAGATTTTTTTAATTCAAAATTGAAGCGTGAAGACACAGATGGAAAAAAGTATCTTAGTTGTTCAGTTTTGAATTAAGTAATGTAGTCTATATATATTTCTGATGATACATTAATTGAAGAAAAAAATCACTTTGACGAAGTAAAGCGGGAGATGATTTTCAAACAATGTATTCTTATATAAGTTATATGATTGTACAAGAAACTTCATATGGCGTATACAAAATGTTATTATGAATGCAATTTAATATTTTAACAATTGAAGTATTTTTGGATTTATGTCATTTATAAAAAATTAATATTGCATTTACTAACACAAAACTTTATAATGTATCAAGAAACTATAAGTATGTTAAGTACTCAACAAGTTAACAAGTCCAATTTTGATTTTAATATTTGAAATTAAAATTGTGCCAACAATTAAACTTTTTTGTAGTATTCTGCTGTTCCTTGTCGCGCTATTGAACATTATTGGAAAAAACATAGCTGTTGTATAGCCTCTATAAATATTTCCACAAACACTTGCTATAATATGGGGGGTACAGACTAGTTGCACCTATTGAGAGGATTTAGACGTCCCTCGCGGTACCCGAGTCTAACACACTTACACTTACAATTACAACAATACACTTACGACTTTAACACTTTACACTCACACTGCGAGTTATTATTTAGAGAGGCGATAATAACCTCAATGTGATTTTCGCCTTAAAATAACGAAACAAAAAATTTCTAAACAATTTCATTTTGCTAAGATAATATTTCCAAAAAATTGCAAACATTCCTTCTAACATAATCTACATTTTATAGGTCATTTAGGTTTTAATCAGCTGTTCAAATCACGCTCAGCTTAACATGAACGCACTCTAGTTTAATGAGTATTAACTAAACGACAAGGATTAGTGAGGACAGCTGAAACAAGGTCTTGTCTTGTCAGTAGTGGCAGAATGGGAGGTTAGCTGGGGACAATTAAAAAGTGATTAGGCAGGCTAAAGTTATTCAGGCGTTGGTTATGCAAAAGCTTGGCATGGCTGTGGGTAAATTGTATGTTGCGCCTTCTGTAGCCTACTTTAGTAAATGTTTGATCTTAGCCTGCGTGATCTACAGGTTTCGGTGATTTAATTTTTGTTATATATTTTTTTTTGTGTTTAACGTCCGACTATTGTGCACACTTGGGCTAATGCAGACGATGGGATGATTTATAGCGTTTGAAAATGCCAAGCCCTGGCCGGGAATCGAACCCGGGTCCTCGGCTGAAAGGCCAGTACGTTATCAACTCGGCCACCGAGGCGGCTATTATAATTACTCAGTTTTTAAATAATATGATGAACTTTTTTCGTTTTAAAAAATATAAAACGTTAGCGATTTTTGATAACTTTCTATTTCATTCAATAAGCATGAAGAAACTTTATTTATTTCAAAAAGTACGGTAATTTTCTAATAACAAATTCATTAACAAATTACACTTTTATACAGGCTATTGTTATTCTTTTGTAATGGTCATTTTGTTCCGCAATTATACGTATCCATCAAGTATTTAAAATGAAATTATTCTTATCCATCGTGGACTTTTAAAGACTACTGGACTGGCTTGTCTTTTGATAAAAATAAAATTATAATTAACTGAAACTAACATTTTTTATGTGAAATATGAACTAATGTAACTATTTAGTGAATTTAATTATTATAATAATGTTTTATTTGAAATAAAATTATTACTAGTTAAAGGAAAAGTAGGCCTCGCAGAATATTCTTTACTAATTGCCTTTTGTTAACAATTAAGTAATTGTTAAGTTACTTAGTTATTGCTAAATTCACATGGTTAGGTTATTTCTAAAGAAAAATAAAGACGTTTACAAACCGAAATGTTAATATTTGATAAACCTATTTTTTAATAAATAAAACCATTTTTTACATTCTTGCTTTAGGGAAATATGGTGATCGTAAAAAATCGATTTTGAGAGTTCGATTAATATATCTTTCTTCTGGTCCTTTGTGTTAAACATTGTTCATGTTTCTCTGCGTCGGTGCCCTTGTTCACATTTCTAGAGACTAAGTCAATTAATTGACTTATTTAACATGAAAGCAGGCTATAGTTCAGCCAGTTTCGGTCAAGCAAAACTAATGATCTTATATCCCTAAAAAAAACTATTTTAGGAGCGATAAAAAACTTTAAAATGTTCATATCATAAAACTGTGATATGACGTGTCGTTCAGCCAGTATCACAGGAAATAGAAAGCAACTACTCACGTCTACGTTAAAACATACGCCGCCATTTTGAAACGGAAGTGAATGCAAAAATCTTGCACAAACGTCGTTCGGACTTTATACACGGTATCTTTAAAGGTAGTTTGATATTTCCTTTTTTAAAAATATTTAGTACCATACAATCTAATATGGTATTTAAAAAAAAACAAACAAAATGCTACTATGATAGTTTTTGAGAGCTCAAAAAGATCAATATTTCCTTAAAAAAGAGTACTTTTATAAAAAAATAAACGAAACTACGAGCATGTTTTCGTTGCAGCAGATGTTCTGGACTTCTTTCATTGTCCTTCATTTTCTCGCTCAGATACATGCAATATACGTTTTGAGGTTGGCGTGAAATTTATTTGTATACTCGGCACCAGACGAAACAGCTGGATCCATTTCGCTCAAATATGGCTTACAATACGGATAAACAGATATAACATTCCAAAACAGCAGGATATTTCGAAAAAATATATCTCTTAGAAGAAATAAAAATTTATATTAGTACGTGATCAAATAGGACCTTAAAACATGTACTGATCTTATGGACTTTTTGATGAAGTGTTTATAAATACTAAGTGATTCTCTATATAGACTTTGAGTATAACTGACTACTGATCGTTTTCCGTCTAATTTTGTAGACTATTTCCGTACTTTCTCTAATAGTAACAAACTCATTTCTGCTATACGTTACTTATTTAAGCTAACAATGTGACTAATAAATATAAGTATATTAATTAAAATCAACGAGAACAGCCTAGCACAAAAAGTCTGCGAAAACATAAGTGTAAACAACTTGTGATGAAACAGCTTATGTGCTGCACTCTGAGGGGAACCTAATGAACTACCTCGGTTATGTAACGTATATTTAAGTGATCATCTGGTTAAATAAGGCCAACATGGGAATTTTGAACTCCCATGAAGCATAGTCTTAAGAAAAAAACCTATAAAATTACTGTCAATAGAGACCTATCATTTAATTTTTTTTAAATTTCTTTATGTAAACATGTTACAAATACCTTTATAGTTATACTACTTTCCCTAACAAATTCACTTTTGCCAGTAAATATCACAGACTGCCTACTAGCTCACGTGGTTACAACACTTTTCCTTTCCTTACAAAACCAGATCACACGGCTTGACTTTTCTTAGCCGTCTCTCCAGAACGTTGGTATTAAGTAACTGGACAACTTCTAGGTTCACACGCTGGTGTAAGTGCTTCTCGTGCTTCACGGCAAATCTTTTAATTAGGTTGGCAACTGTTTTAACTTTTAAGTCTTAATAAATGTTGGCATTTCTGAAAAATCATTGAGCTTTCACAATGTTCCTAAGTACTTTATTTTGAAAGACATGAATCATCCTAATGTTACTCTTCTTGGCACAGCTCCAAAGTTGAGTGCCGTAGGTCCAGATAGGCTTTAGGATTTGCTTATATAAGAACATTTCCTTGTATAATGACAACTCCGAGAACTTTTCAAGTAACCAGTACATTTTCATATATTTTATACTCAATACTTTCTTTTCCTTTTTAACAAGCTCTTTCCGACGAAGTTTAACATCCACAGTCTTTCAGAGATACTGTTCTTATATGGAATTATTTGAGAGTTCACCACTTCCGGTGTAGGTACTGTTTTCCCGTAAATAAAATTGAGTGTGTTGATTTCATCTCATTTAATCTAATTCTCCATTCCCTCGTCCACCTATGTACATAATCCAAGGCTGCTTGTAGTTTTGTTGTTGACTTTTCAATGCTTTCGTTCTTAGCTATCATTGCAGTATCATGGTTAAACGTGGCTATAATAGATACCTCATTCTTTGGTGTATCACTAGTGTATATACGCTATAAAAGTCCCATTACACTTCCGCAAATATTCCCTTTATCTCAGAGTACTCATTTTCGTGTTTAACTCTGAAGCACAGATTTGAGATATACAATTTCAGTACATAATACAATTCTAGAGGTAGATTCACTTTAAGCCCGTACTCCAACGGGCTTTTGGATGCTAAACTTTATCAAAAGCCTGTGCAAGTCATTTAAAAAGAAATTTAATCAAATTGGTCTAACTTGAGTTAGAAATTGTTTTAACATATAGCTAGATATTTATAAAATAAGTAAGTATTATCGTCAGTAATGGTGTATATAGCAACAAATTCTCTATTTTATCACAAACATAGAACGTTCACTCTATAACTCTAAGGCTTTAATAAAACTCTAACATAATATATTTGGGGAGATTTAACAAGATATTTCTCAAACGGATTGTGTACATTTAATAAAATAACAGTCATTTATTACTAATAATAATAAAATAAATGTACTTAATTTTATACAAATTAGATACACAGTTTTAGAGTAGATGAATAAGTGGACAGTGTTTGTTATGTTGGCTCTGGACCGGTGATATTATTGTATCACAATGACAGTTTGCGTATTACCCAGTATTGTTGGATTTGTCATTTGAGGTCTTTATGACAATGCTGCTATTTGATTTCACTAGTAGCACAATACTGTTATTGATTGGCGGGGGAATGTTTGGTTCCATAAACAGAACACAGAAAAAGTGTTTATCATTTGCTGAAACATCCTGCAGCAATATTAGTGTCGATATACTAGTGATGATTTATTAAAGCAGGCTTAAAAATCAGTTTTGCGTCAATAAAACAGTTTTGCCTCTTTATTGCTGACATACTTTTAGTTCCAAAATGTTTGCGTTTTGTCATAACAAAATTACAATAGTAATACATAATAAGAAATTTTATTTTAACTAGTTTTAAATTTGATTACAGGTATGGTGTAAAAACGTCTGTTATTGAACAAAAAATAAAAATCATATATTATGTTTTATCTTTATTTTTAATTACGATAATTTGTTCGAAAACACGATAAATTATCATAGCTAGCTTTTAAAAACGTAACTTAAAACTTATTATTGCCTATCACCTATTTAATGAAATCTACTATTCGTTAACAACTAAAATAAAACAACTGATATTTTATTATAAATAACATTGATAGTTTTTAACAACATAACCTAAAGGATATTATAGCCTACCAGCTGTTAAATGAAGTCAGCTGATCGTTAGGAATTTTTATAAAAACAACTCATCTTTTACTACAACTACAAATATAAATTAGTTCACTCGCAAAACCCAGCATTACAACCAGACCAAAAATATGATCACGTTAAAAATATTTAAATACATTTATTTAATATAACATTAAATATTATTTTAAATACAAATAAACAGCATTCAACTCTATGGGACGTTTGTGGAGCGAAGACTACTAGTGCCTGCTATTGAAGTATGTGTGTGTGTGTGTGTGTGTGTGTGTGTGTGTGTGTGTGTGTGTGTGTGTGTGTGTGTGTGTGTGTGTGTGTGTGTGTGTGTGTGTGTGTGTGTGTGTGTGTGTGTGTGTGTGTGTGTGTGTGTGTGTGTGTGTGTGTGTGTGTGTGTGTGTGTGTGTGTGTGTGTGTGTGCGTAGCAAATTTATGGCACTCAGATTTATGAAATATTTAAAATATTTACAAAGGTGGACAGAAGAAGCTCAGACAATACCTTGAAGTCTGATTTTAATATCTGTAATTTTTCAAATTAAATATTTAACTGAAAATTACTCCTGCTTACTAAAAACATCTAAAGTTAAAAGGTTTGAATATAACGAGGAACGCCATAAGAGTAACGTTAGTAAATAATAACAAATAACTTTGTAAAGAAAAGCATTGTAACACCAGTGGTTACTGATAAAAGGAAAGACTCTCAAAGTAACCAGTTAAAATATCGTCACTTGAAAAGTAACTTGTGAAATTAACTGCTCATAAATGTTAATGCTAATGGTAAGTAGTTAAAATTACTTTTCTTGATCGTAAGTATTAAAAGAACTGCTAAAAATGACTAGTAAATGTAAACGATAAACTAGCTAATGTATGTGCTAGTCCCGCGCAATTCTTCTAAGTTTAGTTTCTCGCAAACTTAACTATTAAAAATAAAGTCTTGTAAACACATCTAGTAAAAGTAACGATATTGTTGATGTAGAAAAAAAAATTAATTGTACGCTGGTCAGACAGAACTATTTAAATTAACTGTTAGTAAGTACTAGTTACTAATAATTAACTATTTGCGTGAATTTAACTAATAAAATGGCTAGTAAAAATAACAAGTAAATGGAACTAGTAAATAGTGACTTGTAAATGTAGGTATTAATAAATGTTATTGAAGTGTAGCGACGTTTCAACATAAACGTAACTAGTTAATTAATTGGAAACGTAACGGAGTGTAAATACTTACCTCGTAAACGTGACTGGTCGACGTAACTAAATTGTTATAACTTATAACATTTTACAGACATAAGAACAAATGTAACTGTAATAAAGTAGCAATTGTAACAACTTGTGTAAGTAAAATTTTTCACTAGTTTACATGAACCCAATTAGTTAAAATAACATAATACTCTAAGTGTATTCGTAACTGGTAAAAGTAACCACTTATAAAACTAGTAAATGAACGGTAAAAAAGTAACGAATGTAATTGTAACGACTGTATAAATAACGTAACTACATAATTTTTAAAATAATATCTTATATTGCAGTAAACTTACAGACGTAAAAGTAACAATTCAACAAAAGCAATGTCTTGTAGACTTAACAACTCAGTTCATTCGTGCTGTACAGTAATTATAAGGCTGTGGTAGTTCAACCATATACACACAGATAGCACTATTGTCGAGTAAGACATGTGGTTTAGTAATTACGGCGTGTGCAGGCTGTAGCGGTAGTGAATCAATCAGCGTAAAATGGTTTGAATACCAAAGCTGGTTTTGTGGTAAGGCACAATTAAAACATTTTCGGGGAAAAGGGGCTCTCTCTCTTTCTCTCTCTCTCTCCCTCTCTCTCTGTCATAATATATATATATATATATATATATATATATATATATATATATATATATATATATATATATATATATATATTAAAGTAACAAATCCAAGTTTTATTTCGTAAAAACATCTGTGTATACGCATATTCTCTGCTATATTTTTTTCTGGTTTATTCATGAAAAAATATAAAAAATAAAAAAATATAAATATATAAAATATATATAAAAATATAAAATATAAAAAAATGTAATTATTTTTCTCAAATATCCTGTAAATGTCTTGAGCTATTACGAAAGAAATAATCTCAAGGTTATAAAAAAAGTGAATAATTCAAGGTAATGAAAAAATGCTTACGTATAATTCAATAGTTGATAAAGCATTTATTTGTTTAATAATTATCAAAGTTAAAATGAAATTAAAAATAAGAAGCTATAGTAACAGGAGTAGGTACAAACTTCATTCAAAGCTCAAAGTCTTTTGAGATTTAAACTAAAACATGATTTAAACACTGTGAATATTTGTTCACTAAAATGTTTTAAATAGCCTAGGTCGTGGTTTTCTTTCGAGAAAGACATTATATTGTAAAATGTACTGTTTGCATTCTGTAAGGTAATGTATACCCTAGAAATATCGATAAGAAATCAAAATAAATAAAAAATTAGACGAAAAGTTTATTTTTATATTATAAAAATTAAGAATTATGTTAAGTTTTTCAATTATTCGGGTAGTTTAAGAAACTAAAACTAAGTGCAAACGGCACTGAATTACAGGATTAAATTAAATGTCTCAACTGTTTTCTATTTATATCATATGGTGTACAGCCTACATCTGATTAATAAACTATTATAGTAAACATGTCTCAAATAATTTTTTATAAATATTTTTACAAAACGATAATTTTTCTTTATTTTGTTTCAGGTAATACTGCAAACGTGTATTTTTATACCATTTACTGTAAGTAACATCAATAAGTAGTCTAGCTCTTTGTAATACTGTAACAGAAAGTCATAGATCGACTGAAAACACAGATATTTTTTGTAATTGTAAATGTATGTGTTGAACTTCTAAAATAGTGTTTTAAAATAAAAATCAGGTGTGTTATAAGTAAAACCTATTTAACATCCGCTTATTTTGTTAGAGCCTGTAACGTGAGTTTTCCTATTCAACTGTGCTCGTACTCTTTTCGAAATTACCCGAACGTTACAGAACTTACGGAAAAATTAAAAAGTATCCCTGTGATCATGTCACAGGGATCTATCCCTATTTATATCTACACGCTCTTTAAGTATTAAAAACACAAAATTAATAATATTACAAAGTATATATATATATATATTTTAATAAGAAAACAGATTTTTATAACGATTTTTTTATCTAACGAACGTATTTCTGACGCACTCCAGCGTCTAAACGGAGTTCCGAATTGTTTAAAATTTTTGTAAAGCTTGCGGGCGGATCCATTAGTAAAATAAATTAGAAAAACGAGCTATTGGAGCAATCATCGTTAAAAAATTTAGAAAATTTCAGTTGGCAGTGAGCATAAAAATAATATTTATTCTGACAGCTATTAAAAAATTGTTTGGTTAAATTAGGCATTTTACATTTAGATCGTTGTCTGTTAGGCCTATTTGTTTTTAAGAACTGGTATTTTGGAAGAAAAAACCATACTTACTACTTGTTGTGTATTCAAGGGATTTATTTGAGCTATTTTTAAATAATTTATTTTAAATGAAAAAATAGATTTTAAAATTATTATTTTTTAAATTTCAAAATAAAAATTATTTTTTATAATTAAATAAATAGACATGGCATATAAAAATATATTTTCTCAATTTTAATAAGAAGATTAATTTTCCTTTAAAATTTAAATATATTAATACAGTTGCAGCGCATGTTTCAAAGTTGTTTTTTCAGTAATTACGAAGTTATTACTTTTTTGTTTTTCAAATTGCTCATAATAATGGTATATTTAGTATGTTACTAATACTATCTATTCGGACATTTGCCATCATTTGTGTATATAAAAGCAATACACGACGTTTCAACTTTTGTTATCAAGTGCTTAAGTTTAAAGCTAAACATAAAACTAGAACATAAGCCTAGATTCCTAGGCCTGTTGTTAAAATACTTAAAAACCAAGAAAATCTTAGGCTGGATCTTTGTTTTAGTTGCATGTTTAGTTTTTAAGTTAAGCTCTTGTTATTAAGAGTTTATTCACACTTTCGAAAAATCGTGTCATCATATGATGACAGCTGTCAAAATAAATATTAATAACAATACAGTAATAGATTGTTTGCTATTTTTGTACTTTATTTACAAAACGTATTCATCATTGTGATGCATTTTGAGAAAATAAATCACACTACCAAGGTTAAATTATTCGCCACTGAATTAAATACATATTTTAAATTTCCATCTATTTCATGAAATAATTGAAAATTGAAAAGCTAATTGAAAACAGTTGATCTGTAAATCCAGTCTTCGAAGGCTAATTTAATTTTATAATTAATGTGTCGGATTTAGAAATAATTCCAATTATCTTTGCTTGCCGGGGAAGATTTAAGATTTAATTGGAAAATTTCAGCAGCGGAAGAAGCTTATAAAAATCGCAGTGGCGTTATTAACATTAATTATTTCCCCGAGGGTTGGGGGCGGAGAATTTCGGGCCTAACGTATTGTTTGGCATTCTTGCGGCGTCCGTTATCGGATATTGTATTATTATAAGTTCGGTTTTTTTAATTAAATTTTTGTGTAAGCTTTTTGCGAAATGTCGTGTCTAGAAGGAATCTAAGGAATGTTTTGCCCGCGATGTTGAGTTTTGTTTTCATATTTTAATGTATTTCGTTCAGAACATAGTTTCACTATGACAACTCAGAGTCGTAATGCAGAATACCATAAATGGAAATGTTCAAAAAAAGATGTTTTTTTATTTAAAAAATTTCAATTGATTATTTGATGTTCACTGTACTGTATATAAAATAAACGAAACAAATAGAATTTTATTGGAGATGGGTTTACACTTCTACATGTGTTTTTGAACACGGTGGTCGATGTGGATAACTGATGGTTGCGTTTCTGAACTGCGCCCCTTAATGTCGTGGGTTCAAAATACATTTACTGCCGTGACTTTACACTTTCCGTTAACACCAATCTTTAATGTTAACGGCATAAAGTATGATTTTTAGGCAAACAAGTCTATGTATGTTCAGGTCTGCCAAAATTTTGAAATTTATTTACCTGTGGGTCCGTGTACGTATCTATGTACATCACTGGAGGCTAAACGAATTTAACAATTTCGATAAAATTTGGCATGCTAAATATTAACTCATAACTCCCCGATATTAACTCATAACTCTGGACATTTTTTTAAAAATTAAAATGAAATTTTGCATTAAAAATTGAATTTGTTCACTATAAAAAGATAAACGATTTTCATGAAATATTGCTGAGATGTAGTACTACCGAAATATAACGCATAAATCTACAGACCCAAAGTTTGGTGTTTGAGAAATGAAAAGTAATACTAGCTGAATGTCACAGAATCGTTACTTTTGAATTTTCTCAAATTTAATTCATGAATTAAGATATTCTATACCTCTTGTTCTTGTAACATATTAAAAGAAATTTACAGATCAAAAACAATGAAAATGTAATTTCATACCGAAGTGAAATAGTTTGGCTTTATATTTAGGCTTCTCGTGAACTTAAATTTCGCCATATAAAAAATTTGTTACACTCTTGTGTGTTGTAAATCTTGATATATGATCAAAATATACCACCTCGCTACATTTAATGTGGAGAATGCTATAAAACAAAAAGTTATCAATGCATTATGTAATATGCACAATTAGTGCATATTGTTTTAAGTTTCTGAAACTAAAATTAAGTGTGTTAAATAGTATTAATTATCACGAGAACGTGTGCATACGAAATATTTGTATCTTGAAGCGAAATTTAAGAGACTGGTGGATGGAAAGTAAACTGAAAAAAGACCGCCATGACACACACGACAAATGTTTGCTAGTCATGAGTCTCTCTCTCTCTCTCTCTCTCTCTCTCTCTCTCTCTCTCTCTCTCTCTCTCTCCCTCCCCTCTCTCCTTCTCCCTCTCTTTCTCTTTATACCTCCCCCTCTCTCTTCCTCTCTTCTTCTCCCTCTCCGTACCTATCTCTCCCTTTCTTTCTTCTTTTTCTCAATCTCTCTCTCCCTCCATCTCTGTCTACCTTTCTCTACTTCTCTCACTCTCTTTCTTTCATTCTCTCTTCCTTTCTTTCTTTAACTCCGTCTTCCTCCCGCTCTCTTTTTTTTCTCCCACCCTCCCTCCTCTTCTCTTTTCCTGCTTCTCTCTCTTTTTTTCTTTCTTTTCTCTCTCTCCCTCTCTCTTTTTTCACTTCTCACTTATTTTATCTCACCCTTTTTTCACCCTATCTCCTTTTATTTCTCTGCTCCTTCCATTCTAGCTCTTTCTTCCTCTCTCTTTTCCTCTTTCTCCTTCTTCTCCCCTCTCTTTCCTTTCCCCTAACCCTCCTTCTATCTTTTCCTCGCTTTCTCCCTATCTCTTTTCCTCCTGATCCTTCTTTTTCTCTCTTTTTCTCTTTCTCTCCCTCTCCTTCTCTTTCCCTCTCTCTCACCCTCTACCTCTCTCCTTTTTCTCAATATGTAATACCCTCTCTCCCTCCCTTTCTCTCTCCTTCTCCCTCCTTACTCTACCCCGTTCTTTCTTTCCTTCTTTCTTTCCCCTTTCTTTCTCTTCTTCTATCTATCTCCCATTCTTTCTCTCTCTCCCTTCCTGTCTCTTTCTCTCTATGTGCTTCTCTCTCCATCTTTCTACTTTTCTCTTTCACTCTTTTTCACTTACTCTTTCTCTTTCTTTCTCTCTCTCCCTCTCTTTCTTCCCCACCTTCTCTCTGTATCCCTCTCTCTCTCTCTCTTTCTCTTTTTCTCTCTTTCTCTCTCTCGCTTCAACTTCTATGCTTCCACGTACGAGTGTTTTCTCTCTTTCCAATTCGCTCTTCACTCTGCTTATAATTACTGATAAAAAAACACATATTAGATTTATAAATATAAATAAAAATAAAAAAACACAGTGTTAATTATAGAACAGTCAAGTAGTAAAAGTCAAGAATCAATTGCAACAGCAGTTCTAGCAGATATTTATAAATTATTAACCGCAGAAAATAGTAATAATAAAAAACAACATTTTAATTCAAATTTCTGAATATTCATAAAAAACATATACATATTCTGATACATATAGAATATCTAGATATAGATATAGGTATCGATATTCTCCCTCTAAATATAGATATAGATATAGATATAGATATAGATATAGATATCTAGATATTCATATCTAGATATAGATTATGAATATCTATAGATATATTCATAGATATAGATATGCATATCTATGAAAAACTTTGCTATTCATAAACAAAAAACACATAAACACAACGTTTTATTTTTTGCTTACACTGCAGTTTATATAATGCACAAAATAAAATTATTATTTAGGTGAAAGTAGCATTTATGAATTATAATAATTATAATACTTATTAAATATCGAATATTTGATATAATTATGTATTATTTTTTTACAACACTATTCATATTCATTCTATAAAATTATCAGCGTTATGGTCCAAAACAAAATATACCTTTTATGAATAACAAACTATTTCTATTATTATGACAATTTAATTGCTTTTATTCAATTCAAAACAATCACTCAATGTTAATGAAAAAAGTACATGTTGTCGTTTAAAACTATAAAAGTTCAATTAACCATTAATTTAACCAATACTTATTAGCATAAATCAATTTTAATAAATTTACACTACGCAGAACCTATAAATAACCTTGTGACTCTCCGATAGTTCATTAAAAATGACGAGCGAAAATGTCTAGATCTAATATTTGAAAGTGTTTCTGACATTTTTGTTTATGTTTGATTTAACAGAGTCTGTGGAATATTTACTTTACCGTAACTATTTGTAATACCGTAAACAGTTACAGTTAAACTTAAAACGGAAACCATTAAAGTGTTCAGAACTGAGAACAAATGGCAGTGCCAACAATGCAACTCTAAAATTCCCCTGTCAGCCAGTATTGCAACAACTATGTAGAACATTCATTGGATACCCTTTGTGGGTTAAATCCATTACGTAAAACAGCGGGCAGGTTTGCCAACATGACAGGGCGGTGCGAATGAAATGTTATCCTTCGGGAACATGTGAACGGAACAGACAGGAATGTATGGTAAGAAATTTACGCTCTAGAGAACGGATTGGACGAGTTGAGAACGTCTGTGGGAGGGAGGAGGAATGTGAGCCGGTTTGGATTGTGTGTGAGTGAGTATTTTTGATCGCATCTCTCATTAAACTCGACTATTAGTATGTGGTGTGTGTTTTTGTTTATTACACAATTTTGGCCAAGCGCATTAACCGATTGTTTTGAAATTTGTTACAAAGATACCTTGTATAAAGTTCAAACGATGAATATGTAAAATGTTTTATTCATTCACTTCCGTTTCAAGATGACGCATCTGATTAAACTATGGCATGTATAGTTGCTTGCATTTTCCTCTTTTGTTCGGATCGTACCACAATTCGACCACAATATTACGGTTACTGGTTAAATTGGTGGGAATGTCTGCGAGCACCAGCGCGCTATCGTGGATTGGTGGATAGGCAATCAATTAAGAATATACTGCGATGTCCAATGTTCTTTAAAGTACCAGAACGATATATTTGCCTTAAAGGAAAGAACAAAGTAACAACTGTTTTTCTTACAAAAAAAACACTAGAAAATTTACGGTGTCTTCAGGTATATAAAATGAAAAACGTTGGAAAGCAATTTTAATTGATTTTGGATTTTTAGCAGCACATCAAAAATGTTTAAGCATACATTTTTTTAGAGTTTGGAGATATTTTTAACCAAGAAATTGTGTACGTTTTAACAACCAGAATTATTTTTTCAATTAACTAAATGTTTTATAAATATGCTGTCTTATTTAAAAAGACTGACGAGCTGGCAGAATAGCTGCAGGACAATCTTGTATATTGTGTAATTGGAGCTACAAACCTGGCCACTGTCATTCACTTTTACAGTTCATGTAATCTTAAAACATATTGATGTCTCTTAGGTATTAAAATATATTCGGCAAAATCTTCTCACACTGACTCAAAGCTCATAAAATAAATCACATACCTAAGAAATAACAAAAAAATTAATAGTTCGTTATCAAGACCCTTAAATCGGGTTATTACTATCAATAACAAAATTAGAAACAAATGTGGACAAAAATACAAAATTTCTGAAAATATAATTATCGGGTTTTTTGCAAATTTTGGTAATATAGCGAAAAATGGTTCTATCAATGGTCTGTGTTTTTCCCATAGTGATCGATAGCTCGTTAAATTCTGCTTGGTTTTTAAGTATTACCATACGTTATTACAGTGTAAAAAAATATAACATATTTATATATTACTGTAGTTTATAATGGAAATTGAAAAGAAACACATGTAACTATTAATATCTCTCTATTAAAATATTGATTAATATTTTAACAGCTGAAATCAAGAAATTACTAAAAACAGAAAAAATTACTAAAAACAAAAACAATACTGTATTTGCAAAATACAGTATTGGCACTCAATTTACTAAAATTTTACGGAAGTCCAAATACTGTACGAAAATAATGAGGAATAACAAAAATCAATTAATTTTGTTTACTAATTGTTGTTTGTCTTTTAATTTTTAATGTATATTTGTGTGTGTGCGTGTGTGTGTGTGTGTGTGTGTGTGTGTGTGTGTGTGTGTGTGTGTGTGTGTGTGTGTGTGTGTGTATTTTAGAACATTCACGTTTGCAATTTTAGAACGATTTGATTCAAACTTAACACAAAAATCGATTTGGATGGTTGCTTGGACAAGTTGGTATCCACAAAATTCGATTGAAATTTAAAAAATGAATGCCACTTTATATCTTTAAAAAATCGTAACTTGTTTGTATTAAAAATTTCCGAAAATCTGATTTCGCGTTATTGGGTACAATACCCGAAATTATTTTAAATAAAGGAACTGCAAAAGGCACTATTGAAGGATCAAAATTATATGACCATTAGGCGTCATCACGTAGGGATATCCGTATTCCCGTGGGCGTCGGGCAGTTAATGTAATAATCCAAGGCAAGTCACGTGACCCTTCCCCTCCCCGGGCACACCTAACCATATTACCCTATATACTGCACCAGATACTGATCGGATATATATATATATATATATATATATATATATATATATATATATATATAAAACGATGTTTCTCGATGCTGCAATGAATCATTCAATAGCATAAACCATACTTGTACTGAAATTAGCATAAAATGAATATCAAATTTCAAGAAACGAAAATGTAACGGTACTTTTTTATCTGACAATTAAACCGTAGTATGAATTTTTGTAGTTCACGTAAAGTTGCTTTGAAAAATTACAGAATGAACAACTAAAATCGGACAGCTTTGATGAAAAATAATAATGCCTTAGTAGAACACGAAAACTGAAATTAAACATTGTTGAAATCTTAGTTGGTTTTGTATTTAGAAACAAGTTCTTTGTACGGTAAAACCTGTTCAACCGATTCCAAATGACGCTAATTTAAAATTTGAAAATATATGATAAATTTAATGTTGACATTTTTTTAAAATTTGATTTCACCGTCGTATTTAAACGTTCATATCTGCTTAAGTTAAAATATATTTTCTTTCTTTGTTAAAAAAAGGAAAACATTAATTTATGTAATTTTTATTGCTTCATTTAATAGTGAAATATTGTTTTTTATATACGTCGAACAGTTAATGAATTTAACAAAAATATTCTAGTTTACAAAAGTTTGTTATTGTTGTTTCATTAATTGTTCTAATTATTAAGCATGTTATCTGCTGAGTGCAACATCGTTTTCGTTTTTTGGAAAAGTAAATAATAACTCATTACACTGATTTTTATTAACAATTCCTTGAAAAATTAAACAAAATGTATCTGATTATCAAAAAACTGACTATTTTTCTTTTCTTCTTTAGTTCATACCAAACAGATTGTTTGAGATTACTTTTAATGAGATATTTAGTATTTATGATTTATGAACTTCATTTGCGTCAGAATTGGTGCATTTAGTCTGCAGGGGTTCAGACTAGCTGCACCTATTGAGAGGATTTAGATGGACCTCGCGGTACCCGAGTCTAACACACTTACACTTACAACACTACACTTACGACTTTAACACTTTACACTCACACTTACATTTAGGGAGGCGATAATAATCTCAATATAATTTTCGCCTTAAAATAACAAGAACAGAACAAAAAAATTGTGTCAGAAGGCATAATATTGTTATATTGATGAAATGTGATTATTTATTCGAAAAAATGAAAGGTTTTCGAAATGGAATACTTTTTGGTAATCGGGACTCATTCTATTGCTTAGGTATGTAACAGCTTGTTTAATATGAACTACTTCCTTATAATATTGAGCTTTAGAAATTTTGTACATAAATTATACAGGCATTTTACATTTCTGTATTTTTTTTCAAGACAAATGATAGGTTGGCCTTTCCATTGGTTGGCCGTAAGATAAAGCTGCAGTTTGATATTGGTTCACTTTCCAGCAGAGAAACTAGTTTCAGCAGCACGCTCCTGTGGGACGTCATATCAAATCCTGCACTCCAGGAGATAACAGGCAATTATACAGGATCAAAGCTCTCGAGAGAGGCTACCTTATCTAAGAGAATGTATTGAAGAGTTAATTAATTGTTTTCCTATTGGTCCAGACGTCTTTGTCAGCTGCTATTGTCCTATAATAAATCTCTGTCTATGTTTCTGTTATATAGACATACTATTATTGGATGAAATGGAATCGCGTGATATTTTTAGGAACTATACTACTGACTAGCATTAGTCGAAATGTTAATTTATTTGTATTTTTACAAAAAGCAAATGACTTTGTCCTTCAGTGAATTTCAGTTGAAAAATAACCAAACTGTAGCACCATCACGGAAAAACTCACTCTCACACACACACACACACACACACACATATACACACACACACATATATATATATATATATATATATATATATATATATATATACGTGTGTGTGTGTGTGTGTGTGTGTGTGTGTGTGTGTGTGTGTGTGTGTTAATGTATGTATGTATGTATACAACGTAGGCAATTTGATGGAGGTGGATCTTGAAATGGCCGGTATTTAATTAATTATCATAGCCTAAACAGCCTAACATTGTGTAATACCGATTATTCTTTCTTAAATATACAGCCAAGGATCTTCTCATGTGGTTCCTCCAAGAGAGCCATTACACATAAAACTCAGGAACATGGAACATTAATTGAACCAGACAGAATACATCCAGAATACAATCCAGAATACATAAATTAACACAACTAAATATGGGAACACAACACAGAAACGGAAACTACAGAATCACTGCTGCCCATATCGCGTGTTCGCCCCATCGGCTCACTATCTCAAGTACTATCGCCTTTCAGAGTCAAAACATAAACGAACATCGTACAATTAGGACGCACACTTGGTATCAAAGATGACGATAAGTCCTGGAACTGCTTGCTGTTTTACGTATGTCTCCCTCGAGCGCTCGAGCGACAGTCCGAAAAAAATTTTGGTTCGCCTTTTAGGTCCTTTCGAGGGGGCAGCGCATGGACAATATATATATATATATATATATATATATATATATATATATATATATATGTGTGTGTGTGTGTGTGTGTGTGTGTGTGTGTGAAGGGCTCAACGTAGAAGAGATTAAGACAAGTTTCAGTCAAAATCGTAGTTTTGAGACTTTAGTTACTGACGCAAGCTTTACCATTTCTGTTAATGCTAATTAATCACTTGTTCTCATTAGTCTAATTATCATAAAGTATAGAAGTTAAGAAAAACGTGTGTGTGTGTGTGTGTGTGTGTGTGTGTGTGTGTGTGTGTGTGTGTGTGTGTGTGTGTGTGTGTGTGTGTGTGTGTGTGTGTGTGTGTGTGTTGTGTGTCTACGAGTGCACAGTTTACACTGTGTTATAGTGCAGTATTGATAGAGTATTGAATGTAGAAGCACAGTTGCGGATTGTTTCGGGAAAAAAAAGAAAATTTGTAATGCGTCCTATGAAAAAAAATGGTTGAAAACATTAAAACACTGACTTCTTTAAAAAACTGTTGGTGTCGGACGAATCCTTTTTAACCTCTTTAACGGATTTACTAATAATTACTTTTCAATCGGATTTTGACAAAATTAGTTTCAACATTTCCTATTAATGCTTTCGCTCAAATACCGAAAATGTACAAGCACTATACTGTATGCCGAAATGGGTACCTCAAATTACGCTAAAATATCTTTCCTATGTATTCTAAATTCATACACTAAATCAGGGTAACATATTTTACTGTTACAGACATTTATGATTTCTTACGGAACATAACTGCAAACGAGGTTTTTAGTTTATTCGCTATTTACCCTGGAACCGTAGTTTATTTAAATTTCCTTCACTGACTTCATATATGAATCTTGGAATATGAAACAAAAATATCGTTTTGTGAAATTTGGCTGATTTTCCGAAGTTTTGTCGGTATCTTCAAACCGAAACTTGAGTCATTTATTTTGTAAGACACGTTATTCAGTAAGAGACGGAGGAAATATATGTCTGCCCAAAGTCTAGTTATTTGGTAAAGTAATGGCTTTTATTTGTTATAAATATGAGTTTTACTTTGAAGATAGTACGGTTCTGATATCTGGTATCAGGCTTCAACAAACTAAATTTATAGTCATTATTATTTTTTTCCGGCTGGAATTATGGGAATATTATTTGGAACAAATTAATTTGTCTTTCAAAGAGTTTACAAGTACTTAAACAAAAATTGTAGGGAACTATGCCACATCGTCAAAAAAATCTGGTTCCTGATCTAGCAACAAAACTGAAAATCGACCTATAGAAATAAAATTTGTACATGCTCAAATTTTGTTTATATATATATATATATATATATATATATATATAGAGAGAGAGAGAGAGAGAGAGAGAGAGAGAGATGTAATGTGAATAACATATTTAGATGTAGAATTAGATGTACATCCACTCCTCCAAACTAATAAAACTTTACAATTACAACAAAAAAATCTACACCACACGAAAAGATCAACTCAAGTGAGAAATAATTAACTAATTCTACTATCCTCCCTTTGTTCATTACACCGTAACTAATTATTGTTTAAATTAATTGACAAAAAAAAAAAAAAAAAAAAAAAAAAAAAAAAAAAAAAAAAAAAAATGTAATTACACAAATATATATACTACCTTACTGACGTTAATCTACCTGAAACATAAGCAAGAGAGAAAAGCCCACCTGAAAATGGCCCTAACTGAAACCACATATACGAGGGAGTAACTTATAACTTGTCAGAAATTTTTAATCTCAAAATTTTTAAAATTAACCATGCTCTGCTACCATTTACAGATTACGCGGGATATGACAGTAAAAAAGGTCAAAAATCTTGCCGTGGATCGCGCTCGCTCTTTTGTGTCGGAAAATTTTTTGAAATTTCCAATATGAAACAACATGTGTTAAGGCCTAGTCCTCTTGCTACAAAAATTCTGAATGAAATTGCAAATATTACCAATATAATGCAGTTAATGAAATTATAACTATCCTTGCTACAGGGGCTTGCTTTCTTTTACACGTACTATGGTGATATTATAGAAGGTTACAGCAGTTACAATTTAATATTCAGCTTACATATATAAACAAATATGAAAGTGTGTATATAAATATGTATATTATATATACAGATATACACATCCAGTTCACAAAGTAATAATGATTAGCAAGTCATGAATATTGCAAGAAATTTAAATATTATATTTATTTATGTGAAAAGCAATGTGTGATTTGTGAGATTTGTACCAGAATATACTTTAATATTCAAAACATTAACAATAAATGTAGAAGAATGAAATGAAGAAGACATGACTGCTTTGACTGCAATGTTACATTTTGTAAAATCAATCTAAAAAATAAGTTTTGTAGTACAGGTTAAACTTAGGGCTACAAAATGTGTTTGCAACCTTGTAAATTAATAGATGTCAATGAAGTATTTCACCTGGCACAACAATTTTTAATTATAAAAGCAAACGTCTGGTTTGTTACCTTCCGAGCCGAAAGTTTTTGAAGTTTAAACAGCACAAATGATGCCAGGAAACATTTTCAGCTGAAGGCTCAGATTCAAGTTAAATTATTTATAAGCAGATTTAAATATTGTTTTAAGTGCCTGATTTGAAACATAAAAATTTTAAAACTAAAATTTAAGTCGACACTTAGGTAAAACAAACTAAAACTAAAACTAGGAAGAGATGCTCAAGGTTAATTAGAAATTAAAAACTAAACTGACATATAATCGGAAAAACTACAAATCACAAAACGAACTTCTGGCAAATACGGAACCAATCTGGGAGATGTGTTCAGTTCAAAGTAAAGAAACTATGTCAACAATCATTGACAATTTTGCTTTTGTAAATAATTGTTTTTGTAGAATGTAGTTTCATACATTGTGAAAGCTGAGTTTTCGTGCTGATTAAATCTTTTTAGTAGATTTCAAAAATTTTGCTTTTTTAGATTAAATACCTATTTATCAACTTTATCAAAATTAATCATTGACAATTTTTGCTTTTGTAAATAATTGCTTTTGTAGAATGTAGTTTAATACATGAGTAAGCTGAGTTTTCGTGCGTGATCAAAAAATTTGAGCGAAATCTTTGTAGTAGATTTCGAGTAATTGTGCTTTTTTAGCTTGAATACCTATTTATTAACTTTATCCGCGACTGAAATTAGATAATTATTTTAACGGAATATGCCGTATGCAAGCTGCCGCCAAGTGCGATCGTTGATATTGTTCAGTAAACTTCATAAACAGGCTGACTTTTAACTTTTTACCACTTGGTGGTTTTTGTTTAGATTGAGATAATTTTTAACAAATAACAAGCGATGTGCGCAATCAAATATATTTCTTGCTAAAAAACATTTCCTTTACAATCGGTAGATCTTTCAAATGATTTAATGATTTTAGAAAAAAAATTGGTAATTTAAGAAGCTTTGTTAAAAATGCTAAATAATCAACAATTGGATAAGCGATTCACAAACGGGCAGACGATTCGGCAGTTTCAAGAAACGTTTTTCTTATTGAAATAAATGTATAGTTTTTGTTTCCTAACAACAGCTTTACGTGTTTAATTGACGAGAAAACAGGGAAAGGTGAAAAACGTAATTAATTTCCAAACACGCTATGTTAGTTTATTAGGTTAACCTAGTACTGATAACCAAACTAAACTAACATGATATGCACGGAAATACATATTATTTAGTAATTTTCGATAACTTTTTCCGTGCTAACAAGAGATTAACTTGTTTTTAAGTCAGAAGAAAAGGTCAAGACCAACTGACCTAATTAACATTGTAGGTGCATGGCGTAAACTTTGCCACTTTTTCTGTTAATCTGTAGTTTGTAAACAAAACAGTAATTATAAATTTAGCCAGGGGTCATACACGTCACCGTCCATAACACGCACTTCACAAACTATTTCCGTTTATTATTTTGAGATACGATAAACCTACTGTAATTATATCTTTTCTTTTATTATCATTTTAATCCGTTTTTTTAAACATACCAATCGGTTGTTGACAAACAAAAATAAATATCGTTTCAATATCTCTCTATAACAAATGTATCTACCCATAAAAGACCATATCCTTTTTGATTTTGGGACAATGTTTAGTGTAGTAAAACATCGTAAGTGTACAATTTTGTAAAAGTTGTTCGCTTTCAGAAAAAAAACAATAAATTGAAACATATTGCACTTCGAGGCAATATGTTAAGTTACGTTAACTTCGAGGTCAGTATAAGTTAGCGTATACTCACAGTTACGAGTATTACAACAAATGTTTCGTCGTGAATTGCTCGGTTTCTTGCTACGATTGCAAGTGAACAACCGGAAACTTTGACCGGAGGGCAGGGTACTTGTTTATAAACCAACGGGTATATTTTGTTTCCTTACCTTGCTGATCCGGCTCTCCAAACATGTCAATTTGTTTTCAGAAAACATAAATAAACCATCTTTGTGACTGTCATTACAGTAATGTAGTGAACAATTACCAATTTATTTCACAATTACCTTGACTTTATAATTTTTGTAGTGAGAATGCAAAATTACAACGTTTTTTACACGTTGTTAATCCCAAGAATTGTAAATACGTGCATATATAAAACCGAGGCAATGTGTAAAGTAAATACTAGATTTTGATAATGGTTGATGCTAGTGTATGTTTATGTGATATTAGGTGTAATTTATCAAAAACAATTTATTTCTCTATGTAATTAACCTTTTAAGTTCTAACTCAAGTAACATTTTTATTTAGACATACGTCCTACTGTGTTTTTAATTTTGCGCTGCGGCACATCGTCAACTTCCACAACAAAACACGTGATCTTCCTGCCATCTTTAGTGTAAAAATTGGTGCCAATTTTGTATTTGTTATATTTTAAATTAAAGACCGAATTAAACACTTCATAAATACACCGGTACAAACAGAATTTCAATACATGTTACTTGATATAAATGATATGCTGGATAAAAGTAAAATTAGTGCATTGGATAGACGCAAAAAAACTAAATTTAGTTTCAAATAACTCGCGCAGTAGGCTACTGCACTCTAGCGACAGTTGACCGAAACGCAGACTTCAATACAATAGGTTAGTAGAAACGAAATAAGTACGACAATCATTTTCTGTTAATTCCAGAAGTCGATGTCCAGATATTTATATTTTAACAGTTGCACATTACTTATCTAAACCCAGAAATGCAAATCTTAAAATGAGTGCGACTGTTTGTGACTTTATAATATATAGTGACTAAAGTGAAAATCATCCAGTACCGACACGCCTCTGAACTTCACCGCCATTGTTAACCAGATACTGTCGTTGCTATAAATAAATTATCTAAATATATAAACTTTTTAAAATATAAACGTTCAAAATGAAAATTTTACTGTACAAATAAAGTTTTAAACAACGATAATGACATTTACTATTTTTCGTAGAGAAAAAAGAGTGCCAAAGCTTAAATAGCAATTCAATAACACATAAAGCTATATTAACGTAACTTTAGAAAAACTGCATATTGATATTACTTTTAATTTGAAACTAATTTGTTTTTCAAAGAACCAATACATCCTTTAAATAATACTTAAGTACAAAGTGTTCACTTAGAGCTGGCACAGAACTTGTATCTGTTCTATTCGTTGTCCTCCATAATAATATCGACTCCAAAAGTCCAGGAAGCATACGTTTTTATATTTAAGCAACCTTGTTTATAATCAAATTTTAAAAAATCCTTCTAACCACCGTTGCTAGAATATGAACATTTTTTATTATATGAAAATGAAAAAAAATCATCACATGAATTGTATAATACCTTAAGTGTTAACCAGTGCTTCTCTACGGTTTTTTGACGGAATTAAAATTACAGTTGATTAAATTGGGTGTTGATTTTTGCTAATATGAAAATTTATATAAAGTACAGTTAGCTTAAGTGGTGTGGCATCTTTTGTTATTAAAGAAACTTTATTGTTATGGGTAAAATATAGTAATTGTTTCGAGAATAAAAGTCAATGTTTAGACAAAAAGCCTAAATATCCAGAATACCCTCTGGTATTATAATGTTTTAACCATATAACTGATGTTTTACACTAAGAAGTCATAAGGAATTGTGGTTGGTAGACCAGTTTGGCTGCTAGAGCTTGTGGAAATACTCTTTTCAATATAAATAAGGCATTTTGAATGACAGCCATTTTGTTCCAAACAGTTGAATGAAAGTTTGATGCACTCTAAAACCTTCTAGCCATTGTATTTAACAAATGTAAACATTTCTATTGAAATCTGTTAGAGTCGTCTTATTGAACCTGATTTGACCTTTTAACTTAACAATAGACATTGGGTATGACAGAAATTTGTTTCATTTCAGTTATGGGTGTTCAATGAATTAAATGAAAAAAACTATGAAATGTACTCAGTTTTAAAATTAATCAGGCATTTTGTGTATCCGTCACTTTGTATAAAGTAGGAGCGTAGCATTTTAAGACTGACATACACCTTGTCTCAGCTAGGAAAGTCTCATTGAAGTTCGTTAAGTAGCAATTCTTTTAACGGAATAAATTTAAACCACGTGAGAGATGTTTTTTAAACCCAACCTTATTGTTTACCTACACAATAAGAGGAAGGCTATCTTGAGAAATAATTATCAGTTTGTGTGTGTGTGTGTGTGTGTGTGTGTGTGTGTAAGCTAATTACAATATTTTACCTTCTATTATATAAAATATTCATCCTCCTCAAGTGATTTGGAAATCCAAAGTTCCAGGTTACATTGTTGCCGCTATAAATAATTGTAGTTCTGTTCCAATTTGACAGTTTCGAGTTAAAAAAGATTACTTCCGTGTCTTGGCACTTGCGAAAACTTTAAAAAATTAATATATTAGGTCCCTAGAAAAATACAAAGAAATTAAGCATAATTATTTTTTAAATGAGTTACAATTTATAGGAAGTGGTACAATCAAATTTGCACACTGTTATTAAAACACACATTAAAGTGCCCTGACGACCGCTAATTGCACTTTGTAACAGTTCTTTGAAACAGAAGGTACAACGTTAATCGTATTAAAATATAATAGCTTTTTAAGTTGGCATACCTGTTTTAGTGGTCCAAATTAATTCTGCATTCTTTCATCTCAACACCATTACTCTTAAGTAACATTATATTTTATTCAAACGTTTGTTATAATTTGTGAACATAAAACAATACACGACGTTAGAGCATATCGATCTCCCTTTTCAAGTACCAAACTTAAAACATAAAATCATAAAACTAAAAATTAAGATTAGATCCCTGCAAAAAATAAATAAAATGAAATAAAAGTTATCGTGGTATCAGCAGAAATGTCTCACTGACATGATGGAAGCGAATTCAAAAACTTTTTGTCACCATAACCTTTTTTTTATTCTAATTTCACCTTAATAATCAGTATAATAATCTTCATACGCTAGCATTTAAACTTTTAAATTACTTTTAAAAAACGAAAATGAACACTAATAAATAGTTTTGTTTTTAAATATCAACGGATTTTGAAAATTCAAAATGGCAATTTAAGTAGATATTAACGCTGATTACGATGCGTAAATTAAGTTTTCAATTTAAAAGGAAAGAAAAAAGAATAATTTAAAAGATAACGTTATAAATTTTTAAAGGTTTGAAACGGCCGACATTTTGAAACTGCTTAAAACATTTTTCTAATTATGATATGGATCAGGTATTATCAAAATATGTTTTTGTCTAAATAAAATTTGACTAAAATTGCGAATTTGAGCGTGCTAAAACACACACGCGCGCGCATGCATGTATATGCTATGTAGAAAATATTTAGGTCATCTACTGATCGGCGCTCATTTCAAGCTCCCGAACCTTAGTATTAACACGATGGCCGCTCCAATAGCTAAATTTTCCAAGGAATTTTGAAAATTTAACATGGAAGAAACCCACAAAACTAATGCCCGGAGAAGTTAAAATTAATAGGCATACCTATAGTTTACATGTAATCAGCAAAACAACAAATCACGTAAACTTAAAATGCTACACAATAGCAGCTATACCGATATACCGAACCAACCTGGTAGATGTGATCAGTTGAGAAGAAAAGAACCTATGTAAACAACCATTAAAATTTTTTGAAATAAAATATATCTCAGGGTATTTCAATTATAGAGGAAATAAAACTAAATACACGAAGTTATACTTATGTACAGATAGTATCATCGAACCGGTACTATAGTGCAAACAATGAAAGCTAACTAAACCAATAATAAGACATTTAAAACGGAGCCATAGAAAAACCTAGAAGAGACACAATCTGAAGTAATGCGGGAGTTGTCAGTGGAAGAAATACCTGGAAAAGCAAGGGTTTAGTCAGTAGTATTATGTGAGTGCAACCCAGTTCGTGAAGGACTGGTATGTAAATATATTACGTCCAACCCTTTATGTATTAAACAATGAATAGTATGATATTACTTAATTGTAGCAAAGTTATTTAATATTGCTACATTTAAGGCTATGCTATATAGCGTATATAATCTATATAAATAAAAATATAAACGTTCGTTTGTTCCAAGTCTTAAATCTGTGAATATTCTTCACCAATTGCTTTGAAAATTTTACCCAACGTTCACAACGATGCATTAGAATACGCGCATGTTTTTATATACCTAATCATTATATAGATGTCACACCTGTGACAAGGAAAATTTGCTTTTTGAAAAACAACGCAATCTGTTGCACGTAAAAGCAACATACGCTACACTAAATATTTTACGATTTCGTTCCAATGTTTCCGATTTACGATCATTTACGATTTCCAAATTTCCAATTTTACGATTCCATCCCAGTGTTTCCGAATGCATTGTTATAATACTGAGCCACAGTAACGCGTGGCTGCTATGTAAATAAGTCCACTTACAGGAAAGTCTTTCATCGAAGAGTTAACCAGAAAAATTAAAAGTAAAGTTAATAGAAGAATCACACCCGCGACTATTGCGTTTAGTTTCAAACCCTGACTGGAAAGAACCGACCTTTATTTTTGTTATTATTAAAACGTGTGGAAGTAATAATTGTTTACATTGTAGCACTGTTTATGTTCTACAACAATGATACAAGCTCGCTTTGTCGTGTGACAAATTACATTTGTTGTTTTAAATATTTTTACTATTACAGTAAATTTCGCGGTCATAATTACAGGTAATTTAATATTTTAAGGCATTAATATTTTACATTGTATTATGATTAAAACGTAAGTAGTTTATGTGTGTATGAGAAGCCCAGTTTATTCAAATTTTCTTACGGTGTAAATTATAAAAATGTGATTATTAGTCGAACATAGAAATGTGTTTGTTTGATTATATCAGTTTCATAGATACACGTGATGTATTGTAACTATACAGCAATTTCAAGTATTTGTAAATAACATTTAAGGGGAGCATATTATGGATAAACAACCCCTGAACTCACTTTAAATTTAAAAAATACCCATAGCTTATTTTCTTTTACAGTTCGTATCAAATTAAATATAATATTCATATAGTTATTCTAACCATCATTTAGGCAAAGGATACTTTCGTATAAAATATAAAAGAATTATCTTTAAATAAATGATCAATGTATTTGAAAATTAAAGGAAAAACGAACAGTTTATAGAGAATTAAAAAACGTAATACAGAATAAACAATGAGGAAACCATTATGAATTTGGATTATTCTTGTCTAAAAATTTGAAGAAGACAATAATTAAGCGAATACTTTGGGAAAACAAATTAAGTAACTTGACACTGCGTTGTAACCTCCTTTTTATTAATGGTTGAACTTAATTCACTTTACAAAAAATATAAACACAAAAAATCTGGTAACATAATTATAAGCTTCAAAAACTTGATGAGTGGTAATTTTTAATACCAAATTCAAAACACTAGTTGCTTTAATAATCATACTTGAGAACGTAATTAATCCAGAAACATACATTTTAAGATTAACCTAATGTACAACAGCCTATATTTAAATTCATCATTTTATTTTGTTAAATCACCTCAGTTCTTTCATCCGCACATCACCCACTTAGTTATAAATTAAAAGTGAAATATTTTTAGCATAGTCTTTAGAATATACTTGTAATATTGCATAAACAGTTTATTTAACAATATTAAGCGATTCTATACGTTAATATTAAGCTACCTGAGACACAAACTAAATATTAAACCCGAGATTTGTTGTATTGTAAAATTAAATAAATAAATCTTTTACTAAATTATACACATATCATACGATTTATTTATAATTTATTTATCCGGAAAATTGTTTTTCTGTTTCGTATTACGCAGCTGTCTCGCTGACGTCATCGAGATGAATTTCCCAAAAGTAAAAGTATAACAGCTGTGAAACAACACCAATCTTTATTGAAAAAGCTACAGGTCTAATTTGTTACCAATATTTAGCATTAAAAACAGGATAAATTATTACATTCAATTTTAATGGAATTTAAAAAATAAGTAGACATAATTAACACTGATTGTGATGAAATAATAACTTAAAAAAGTAAAATAAAAGAGTCATGATTGATTAGAGATTTGATATTAGGAACGGATGAATGGTTTTACTGATAAACGCACAAAATTCATTCTATTACTAAAAAAACTCTGGTCGATGTGGCTGAAGCACCGGTCAGTGTGCTGCGTCTTTGAACTGAGCACCTCAAGGTTCTTAGTTCTAGCCGCAGTTACTCCCTTTGCTTTATTCTTACCTGACCCTTCGTCCTAATTAGTCATTCTGACATAAAGTATGGACGTTAACAAAAAAAATCTATTATTTAAATCGATTTTTGTGCTAAGTTTACCGTTATACAAAATTTTTAATAAGAAAAGTGTTCTACATTTTACAGTCTGAGTTCATGTCTGGGACTGGGTTTAATATAATTGCCGATTCTATAGCTCGTTAATTGACTAAAAAGCGTTTTTTTCAAAAAACCGCCATAAAATTTGTTATTGATCTTACGATTCATTCTCTAACTGTGAATAACTGCTTTTGTTCGGAAAATAATTTTTTTGTTCTTCAGACATGTCGAAAAATTTAAGCGAAATCCTTTAAATCGATTTTGAGAAATAGGGCATTCATCCAGTTACTGATATTCCAAATTTTTGCTGATGTCTCAAAATAACGTTTTAAGAAATGGTCACCCGTAAGTTTTTTGTTGGTATTGTTTATAGTCTACGTTTGCGCTATTAAAAAAAAATAAATAAAAAGTTGGAATATTTGTACAATGTTTTTGAACAATTTGTCTACTATGCTGGCAATAAAAGGAACTTAAACGTCATATTTTTGCAAATAAATTATAAATAAAATTATTAAACATTGTAATTAACCTCAATACGTTTACATTTTACACAAATTTCATAATAATAAATAACTCCTGGATATTTATGGCAACAATTTAAATATATTATTTATTCAAAAGTGTGAAATATTTACTAAAAACGCAATATTATGTTAGTTTAAAAAAACTAACCTTTTTAATAAACAAAACCCCACAAATGAAATAATTTACAATAAACGAAGTTTGTACTAAAATTCATTTGTTCACACTGAATATAAAAGTTCTCTTCTGTAAGAAAGAAAAAAACTTTTTCGAATATCTCAAAACAACGCTTATTATTGCAAGCTCTTCCACATCACGTGCAGTAATTGGCGCACGTTTAATCACTAAAACATCCGAGAAGACTTAAAGCGAATAATATTTCAAAATCTTAATTTTTTCCGTTTCTTCATTAAGTGCCCCAAGGAGCTTGTTTCTGATCCGTAGTAAAATTAAAACTATCTGGATTTTTGTTTAACCTTAGAAAAAACTTATGGTATGGGTAGTGACACGTCAATTTGATGTACATCTGAAACGTATGATCCTTTCGCTAGTTCTGCTGTAAAATGATATATTTTGTTCTTTTTATATATTTTTATTTATTTCAGTTAAATTCAACATTTAAAAAAACTAGGCACTAATTTTTAAAAAAATCTAAAACAATTTACTTATAAAAACAAAAATATTATACATAAATGAAAAAGAACATAGTTTTTATAATTTCATGATTAAAGTTCTATTAATATATTTTTCAGCTTAAAAATGCCTGTGCTAGTTTTAGTTTAATATATTGTTTAAAAACATATGGTTAAAATAATGTAATAGGTCCACATAACTGACTAAAATCTACTTAATTATTTATTTTTATACTAAAAATTAACTAAAACTTCTTCACATTAAACATAAGATATAAAAAAAGAGTATAGTTTTTTAATGCAATTTTTCTTTAACTGAATTTAAGGCAAATGTTTCTTTGATGTTCGCCACAAGTAGTTTTGGCGCCGTTGCAGTGTTGGTAACATTTTCCTGACATCGCAAAAAGCACAATACTTCCTTGCACCCCTCTAGTCGGACATTGGAACAACTTGTTTTCTTCGGCTGAAGTCTTCTACTACCTTTCTTAGGTCACGACTCTTATTTTTTTCATTGAGTCTTATTTCTTGCCAAAGTTTGACAAGCATTTGTGAAGATTTAGGCAAAAATCTTGGCTTTCATTTATTCTAGAAAAATTGTGCAGATAAATAACATACGAGTTCACTAACGAAATACAACTACTCACAGTGCTGGTTGGTCAGCAACTAACTGCCTGAGGCACTGATATGAGGTCGAAAGGTTTGAATGAATTGGATTAAAAAGGCGTGTGATTATTTATTTCATACAAGTCAATATGACGTACACTACCTTTCTAGGGTTAATACCGCTTCAAATTTACGGTGATTTCTTCTCTAATTTCACTTGGACATTGTTTAAGCTCCAAGCAGAATGCCAATAGTAGCTCCAAAGTACGACTTGTGAGAGCAACCTTCTTTTTCCAAAGTTTTCAATTATTGTTGTGATTTTTTTAAAATTAGAAGTTATATAGGTAAGTTCATTTTTTATTATTTTTTATTTTAGTTCTGAAGGATTGACTCATTCATTGCACTACTCACTTCACTTTTATCTGTCAACTGTTGGCCTAAAGTTCAGTTATAACATCAGTTCATTGGAAAATTGTATAAATTTTCGTTTATATTCTAGTCTCCTTCGTACCTTATTTTTTTAGAAAGCGAATTAAAAATACTGAATTATAATTAAAATCCTCAAAAACCACAAAATATTTATTTAACTAAAGATTGTGGCAGTAATAACAAACACTTTGATCTGAAACAAATTATTTGTTCTTTGAATATGATTTTATTCCGCTTCACTTCGCTAGAGTTTTCAAAACCTAATTACCGCAGAATAATTTACGACTGTTTCAAACACTTTTCACGCAACAGTTCAGGCGAACGTTGCGGAACAGTTTCCGACGTACTTGTGAACGAGTAAAAACCAGTTCGTAAATTAGTTTAACTGCAACTGTTCTTTACAACCCTCCAAGGGGTGATACAGGGTGCTTTCTTTATCTCCACTTCCTCCCTGCATTGTGTTCTTTAATTAACTAAGTCGACGAAGTAATTCTAACAGTGATAATGGAAGCAGTTTTGCAGCCGCCTTGCCTATAGTTAGGCGGGGATTTGTGGCTGCAGGAACACAGTGTGTTCAGTGTTCGTTTTTATGTACTGAGGTCCGATGGGTCTGTCGCGTTTAAGAAATATTGCAGACATTGCCGGAATCTGAACATCGTGAGAATATAGCAGATAGAAATATTTTATAATAAATTTACCATTGTAAACTGGTTGTGAAATAACTGTTAATCGTTTTTATAAATATAATTTAATACGTGAAAGTTGGTCTAATCTTTTGAAAATTCATTTACATAGTCTAGATTACGAAATAGTTACATCCACTAAATATTTTGTTGGGAAATTGACTAAAAATTTCTGTACACATATTTCAGTACATTCTGTATTGCAACGAAAAAATTTCAATTGAAAAAAAATTTGTGTACTGTATACCATTTATAAATATATTTAATACAACATAATTACTGCATTGTAGCTGCCTTATTAATGGAAGCGAATTTCCCAAAGTAATTTTTGTATCGCCGTTTTTTTTTTTGTTATTATTTCATAAACAGCACTAAAATCAACATATATCACTTTAAAATTTTAAATTGAATCGAAAATAAGAAAATGAAATCTGATTGTCTTCTAATATAATTTCTAAATTTCAACGGATTTTAAAAATTGTAAATGTTAATTAACATTTAATTTAACTCAATAATGCAGTTATTAACGATGATGAAAACATATTTTCAAAAGCATTGAAGACGAAAAAGTTATGAGTTTTTAAACATTTGAAATTACCGCCATTCTGAAACATCTGAATTTTTTCTGGTTAACATATTTTTTCTTTTGACATAAAGTCAATTTTTCGCCATTTTTATAAATTGCAAACGTAACCGTAATTATACTTACACTGTATGTAATATATATATATATATATATATATATATATATATATATATATATATATATACATATAAAATCGTCTGCATTTTACTGTGCATATAAAAAGTCTACATATAAAAAGTGTGCACAATAGTCGGACGTTAAACACCAAAAAAAAAAAAATATATATATATATATATATATATGTATTTAAAAGGTGATCTAAAGGTCATGCTCAACGCTTATTTCAAGGACTCAGGCTTGTATCTTCGTTCCAAGAGGTTATTCTTTAATTGTAAATTCGCTTAAAATTCAATTTGTGTTTTTCTTTGAAGGAAATGAATTAAAATTATATAAGTCAAAAAACTTCTATACATTTTAAAGGAAGATTCGAAGGATTCGTGCTAAATTAACTTGCTAACTTCTTCATCGTAGTACTAAATCCAAAACACAGAAACTACAATTAAACTTGCAGGTGTGTTAACTAACCAGTGTGTGATAATTGCAGCGCCTCAAGCATTTGGAGTATTACTTTTGTGTAGGAAGGTTACGTTGGTATTGTTTGATAATGCCTTCTGGGCTCAATAAAGCACTAATCGAACCAGTTGGTAATGACAAGTTCAACAGACTGGTGTTTTGTTATAAGATATTCGTTAGCAATTAGTTATACAGAACGGTGGAAAATTATTAGTATAATAAATAAAAGAAAATTGCATTCGATGGAAAAAGTTTTGAAGAAAAAAGTATGTATTATATTAGCTTTGAAATGTCCGCCATTTTCCCTGAATGACTGAAACAATACAGACAGGAATTAAACCACTGCTTTTAATTTTACATTTAAAACAAAACAAGCAAACAAGTCTATTACTTCTCTGAATAACCGCTCTCAACGTTGTGGATTCGAGACGCAGTTACTGCTGTTTCTTTCTTTGTCCTCATAAGTCTAACTGGCATAAAGGACAGACGTCAGGGAAAAAATAGTTTAATAAAATTTTCTTTTGGTTTACTTATAAGTCAGATCTAATTTAAAATTTGGATATGTAAAATGGTTATTTTTTTAAAAACTTTTCATTCATCAGTTAACTTGACTGATGCCTTACAATTTTTTTAGATCTGAAATTTAAATTGTATGAACTTCTACTGACGTATTGATTTTTTTAATATTGATTGTTTTCTACTAGTACTCAGCATTTAGTTCACTTTAAATTTATTTACCACAATCAAGATACTTGTTTAGAGAACTACCGTTGAAAAATTAGCTACTTGAGCCATATTCTGGTAAGGATCCAAACCCGAATATATATATATATATATATATATATATATATATATATATATGTGTGTGTGTGTGTGTGTGTGTGTGTGTGTGTGTGTGTGTGTGTGTGTGTGTGTGTGTGTGTGTGTGTGTGTGTGTGTGTGTGTGTGTGTGTGTGTGTGTGTGTGTGTGTGTGTGTGTGTGTGTGTGTGTGTGTGTGTGTGTGTGTGTGTGTGTGTGTGTGTGTGTGTGTGTGTGTGTGTGTGTGTGTGTGTGTGTGTGTGTGTGTGTGTGTGTACCTTAGCACGCACAAATTCGAAATTTTAGTTCAATTTGATTCAAATGTAGCAGAAAATTTAATTTTTATAATAACTTGGACAAGAACGTTCCTTAAGTCCGTTCAAAAATTTCAAAGTTGCAGCCTTTACGAATCTTTAAAAATTCTTAAATGTTTGCTCAGAATTTTACAAACTACAAAAATTAACATTATTGATTTTCAAAATTCATTGAAATTTAGAAATTTAGTTTGCCAGCGGTCAGGGTTTCTGTTCGTACTTTCAATGTAATTTAGTAGTAATTTAGATTTTATTGTTGGATATAATGGTGAAAGAGCAAGTCCGAAAAAAAGTGAAGATTAAAAAGTTACTCTGGGTAATTCGCTTCTATCACGTCAGCGAGATAGAGGTGATTATTTTAAATTAATTTCGATCGCCATAATTCTACATTCTCTCAATTTAACTAACCAAAATACAACTTTTATTTGTTTTCTAGATATTATTTCTGGCATTTCAAAATATTCCAAAGTTTACGTCTTACCGCTTTATGTGCTAGAGTTGCTTTATAGTCAGACAATTGCAAGGAAATCTAACGTATTTCATGTCTAAGGAACGTATGTAATTATCATTATTTCTATTTTATCAACATTATTTAATCTAGGTGCTGGTATACAGCACCCTCTGTAAACAATTGTTGTAAAATTGTATGGAAGGGCAGTCTAGCTTTTATCAGTCGCCTATTGGAAACAGTCCCACTTTCATGTTTTGTCACTGTGTGTTGCCTCACCGATAAGAAGTATCCAACCCCTCCACGTCAAGACAGAGGGGGGATTGAAGGTGCACGGACCGGAAAAAGAACAAAACGGAAAAGCGACAAGAGACTCTCCAAGGGAAAACTTTCTGACGATAAAGTGTCGCTTTCAATCCTTGCGAGAGAGAAAGTTTGGTTGGGCTCAGGATCGATGCCCGTTACTGGTGAATAGATTTTGTACATGCATTTTAGGATAAGATAAAAATCAAAGAATTTCTCTTTGTAAACGTCGCGGGTATTTTTATAACCACAAGCAGAAACAAATTAAATTTTGAAAAAAAACATAGTACAAACTTGTTTTATATTCAAGTGAATTATTTTGACATGACTTCAATAAGGCGCACAAATAAACGGTATATTTTCTTCTAAAATTCTAGTATATTTAACAGTTTAAACAAAATCTAATATTACGATTTAATTGAATTACATTCCTATTTTTGAAATAAAAATTTCTTTAAAAGGAATTTAAATTCGCGGGAGCATGTTTCTGGAACATATAAAAGCATCACGCTTGTCATAAACACATTCTGGAAGTAAATACTATTTCTATCAGTGAGCTAACTGTTCCCAAGTGCATTCTTGGCTCAGTGCTGTGATTTTTGATAACAAGATTGACTTATGTTAAAAAACCGCTACTCAAGTTATTTTTTTATTTTAATGTTTTTATAATTTTAATAAAAACTGTTAAAACATAATTATCATCATTGTAATACATATCCGATCCATCCAGTACAGTAATGTTTAGAGCGTTTGCTTATTTGCTGGCCAAACAGTAGGCTACTTGGTAAATCTCTACGATATCTAGGAAAATTTTAACACTAATATAGGTCCACAAAATTCTTTTATTTAATGACGTGATGATTCCTTATAGAATATCAGGCTAGATTTAGTTCATAAAATAAATAATGTTGTTCTTACAAATGTCAAAAATTGGACAATAATATCTCAAATAAATTCACCTTTTAGATGAAATTTTCATGACCATTTAAAAAAAATTCAAAAACAATTCTTTGCTTAACGAAGTTATTTACTGGCACACGTATGTCAATGATGTCTTATGTTTGTTTGACTCAATGTACATTCCTTTATGCACATATTTCTAACTGCACCCTTAAATAATGATAACTTTAATTTTAAATTAAATTACATTAAATAAATTTTGCTGTCAACAATAAACTGTTGATCTTGTGAATAGAGTTTTAATCAATAATCAGATACAATTATTATCTTGTATGTTAAACAATGTAAGTTATTCAACTAAGGAATCACAAAAATATTGTAAAATACATTTTAGGCAAAATTAGTTATAAAATTGGACATTTAATCTTATATAAAATTAATTATAGGCTATTTTTCTTAATGTACATCGAATTTATGGAAGCACATTGTCAAAAATAAGTATAAAATAAAGCTTTTACTATACAGTAGTGTGTATAAGGTTGCCTGTGAAGAACCCCTTGTGAATACGTAGGACAATCTGAAAGACCTGTAAAAACTCGTGCTAACATTTCAATTGTTTGTAGTACGACAAAAATAACTCAAATTTTCGAATCATTTATTAAAATCTGGTATTTTTTTAATTTGAAGAATATCAATGTAATCCGTAAAAACCAGAAAAGGTTTAAAACTAAATAAATTAGAACATCTGGAAGTATGCAGATCTATTGTTAAACACCAAAATTTTAATTAAATGAACAAACTAAATTTAATTCATTTACTTTACTGAAGCCTATTGTTTAGGGGTTTTTCCAACCTGATGGTCACCGACCTCCTTACATACTTATCAGTCCTTCCTTTCTTTACCTTTTCCCTTCCAGTTTTAAAATCAACTGTGTTAGTATATAAGTACCCTTTACAGTTTTTAGCTTACTGTGTCTGAAGATGCCTCACGGCAAAACATAAATATAAAAAAATTGTAAAACTATTTTAATATTCTAATTTTCCCGAAAGGAGCGTTTACAGTTAACTTTAAATATATCTTTCACATTGTAGGCTATGTAAATAACACCATTAATAATTACTTAACTATAATAAACGCCATTGTACTACTTGCCCAGGCCAGTAATTACGTTTACCATAATATTATTAGTTTAACATATTAGGAAAGATTGAGGTTTTACACGTTACACTTTTATATTACGTAAATCACTCTAAATTTGTTTTAACATCATTTGGGTATAATTTCAGTTTAGAAATAGAATCATTAATATATTGAAGCAATACAACAAAACAATGAACATTTAAAATCTTTTAAAATTTTCCCTTCTGCCAGCCAGTGCACTTATTTCCGTACTTTGTATATGTTATAATGAAAATATAAAGATGAACTAGTACTACAAAATTCATAACATTAAATGCAGTACTCAATAAATGTTATCTGGTCCTTATCATCATCAGCGTTAGTGCTATAAGAATTTTTTTTTGCTAATATATTTGTTTGTTTTTTTTTTTTTTTTTTGCTAAGGCATGTGTTTTCTTTTCTCCTTTAAAAAAATAAAATTCAGCCCCCTAAATATATTAGTTTTATGTGAGAAGTTGTGAGCAATATTTTCGCATTGCCTTTAATTTATTCAGAATTTATTATCTAGGTCGGTGTAAATTTACAAATCTGATTATGTTCGCCTGGTAAAGTACAGTAAACGAAGTATTGTTGCGATTCTTCTCGAGTTTCGATGCTGGAACAGGAAGCGGGGCCGGAGCGGAAGTGAAAAGTAGTATCCGAAGTTTGCAAGGAAATCTCGGTGGCATTTAAACATGGCTGACTTTCCATAATCCGGAACCTATAGACGGATACTTGATAATGTATTCATACGAATCCTGTTTTGAATTGATTTAACCCAACTTTGGTGTCTTTTAGTTGAAAGCTTTAAAACAAAGGTAATCGTGCTTAATGATCACAGAATGACTATTCTATTGTTTTCTTTTTCTCTTGTAAACTTCTATCCGTGCGTAACTCTCTCATTAAAAGATTTAGGTGCTTTATAAAACCGACTAGTTTCTGTTGCGCAAACAGTTTGTAGTAATTTTGTTAAAAACAGTATTATTTTGTCTACCTTACTACTTTTTGAAATTCTGATTGTATTATCATAATCAACATTAAAATCTTCGTAAAGTAGCATTTTAAACTTTTTTGTTACAATGAAAATACGAAAATGAACCCTGACCAAGGTGTAATTAAATTACCCAATTTCAACCGATTTGGAAATTTAAAATGCTAATTTATGCAACTATTTACGCTAATTATGAAGGTAAAATCATATTTCCAAAAACATTTCACACAAAGAAGCTATGTATTTTTAATTGAAATGGCTGCCATTTTGAAATTTAAAACAAATTTTGCTAGTTAAGAAACTTGTCCACAATATTATCAAAATCTATTTTTGTGCCACGTGTGAATCAAACTGAATCCAAATTACAAACTTGTGCGTGCTTACACGCGCGCGCGAGCATAAGTTGTAGCGAAGAGCCCTCTATTCTCTATCGGCTGTGCTGCGAGCGATTCCCCAAAATAATGGTGGAAAATAACAAAAAAATTCCTTTTCTTCTTTCTTTCGGTGACACTACAGTCCGAGGTGCACTTTGGCCTCCCGTGCAATTCTGTTCCATGTATCCCGATCCAGCGCTAGCTGTTTCCGTCCAGTTATTCCAATCTTGGATAGCCAGATGCTCGTCCAAGTCATCGAGTCATTGTCTCGTAAGGCGTCCCCTTTTTCTTTTCCCCGACAAGTTCTCTTCCATTATTATCCCACCATTTTCCATCCTCTGAACATGACCGAGCCAGCTGATTCTTCATGCTTTTATGAAACGCAATATGTTTTCATTCTTTATTAAATTTGTCAGTTCCTGATTATTTCCAATTCGCCATACACCCTGGAGGCAAGCCGTCCAAAATACGCCTTAAAATCTTCCTTTCAAACACGTGCCGGTCAGTAACTTTCAGGGACCAGGTTTCTGCGTCATATCAAACGACACAATTATACAAAATAATTTAAATGAAACGTAATTAAATAGCTTCAGTCACTTCACGTTTGTGACTTTCCTGTCATTTTATATTAAATTTCATATTAAAAGCTTGATTAATGAATTATCTACTGATAAATCCAACTAACCACATTTTAATTTAAATCTCTATTGTAGTGCCCACTCTACGCTTAGCTATATAATGGCGCCATGTATACAATTAGCAGTTATAATGAAGTGAATGTTTCCATTAAGGCTTTAGCCATGTTGTCGTACACTACCTAAGGCCAGAAATAACGGTATAAGCCAAACTTGAATAGTTTGTAATTAATAATTAATAATCACTCGTTTGTTTTGAAAATGGACTATATTTAGCGAAATATTCTACGGATATGAAAATATTAATCGTAGACTTTTAGATAAAATGAACAATGGAGCTTTTGGGATATTTGAATATTAAATGATGTTAATAAATAAATGTAAATAAGTATTACTTTTTATGAAAAATTGTTTTATCGACTTTATAAACTTTATGTTGTATAAACTTTATTAGTTTATACAATTTTATATATTGTATTTTGTTAAAAATACTAAATTTTTTTAACTGATATATATATATATATATATATATATATATATATATATTTATAACACCTAAACTATTTAACATACGGGAAATAAATACAGTGTTCAAAATGAGATTCAACCTTGGGGAAATATGAAATATACTTTATTCTATGAGTTAGTTACAAAAACTGACAAAGAGCGGCTCCATTATTCTGTGACTTCATTGCACTGCACACCAAACACCTAACACTCGTGCAGCTGCTGTGGATTGTTCATACATCTAATGCGATAATTCTGTGAATTTATTTCATCCGTCAAGATGAAAACGTGCTTGTGAAATAAAAACCAATCATTGAGATCTTCTCCACTAATGGTTGAAGAGGACGTGAACCATTAACAAAGCTTCACGTTTTACGTAGTTTTTAAGTGACAATGCGTGAACTTGAGCTTTGTATGGTAACATCTTTAAACACTTGAGTAATACTGCGTGGGCCACTACCAGCGGAGAGAACAAAATGAATAAATTACATTAGATTACTTTTGAACTAGAGGAAGGAATTAAACAACTTCAGGCACTGCGATCAACTGGTACATTGTTCTAGTACTAGTTCAGCAGACTGGTGTCCGTAGTAAGTTCCAACAACCCACTGTCTAGCTCATTCTGCTGAAGATCCTTAGGATCCTGAAAACCAAAACCCTTAGCCTCACAATCATGAATTATGTCCTGCAGTGTCCTCATCTTTCCTGCCCAACCTAACTTTCTCCGTAACACATACCTACTTTGTTCATCCTCAGATCACAGTGCCCGTAATGAGCCCCATGATTTTCCAGAGTTGTGCTCTGCTCAGGACGTCTGCTGTTTCTTTAATCCTTTCATAATGAACCTTGCTTAAGAGACGCTTGCTATGGGAATGCCCATGAAGATTATCCCATTTTGCCTGGTGTTTCCATTAATCCACATATTAATAGTATATCTGGCCAACGATAGATATCCCTAAAGGCAGCTCAGGTCTGATAAACTCAGATGCACATCCCAGTTCAGCCTGTCAGTCTGCCTCCTCATTAGCCACAACCACCTTATGTTCCGAAATCAGAGTAGCCAGGGACAGAGCTTTGAAGTTCTCCTGACACGCCCAAAACAGCTTGGACCGAATTGTGGGGTCCAAAAGTGCTTTGATTGCTGCCTGACTATCGGTATAAATACGAATACTAGCCTTCTTGAAGGCCCGTTTCAAATTATCACAATCAAAGTCATCAATGACTATTACTTCAGCCTGGAAAACTGGTGCATGCTGTCCCAGGGTAATAACCTTCTTTAACCATTTTCTGAGGCCGTATACCCCAGCACCAGTGTCTGGTTTGTTTTGGAGATATCTGTATATTATACGTCTCTAGACTTTCCCAACACACGATCCTTTCCTCAAATGTCAACTTGACGTCAAAGGGTCAAAACATCACGTTTCGTTTGACCAACACATAAGTCTCAATCATTATAATCGTGTCAATGATCTCTGTGATTCTGGCATGCCCCAAAGTTGAGGCATCACCTTTTTGTTGACTATGTGCTGCTGACTGGCTAGATAGGTGTCATACACATTTGTTGAGACTACAAACATATGCAGAATTCACACGCCATCCAACGCTTCTAGTATTAACTTGAATCTTGTACAGCTGCAGGATGGTGCAGCCATGCTGTCGTGTTCAGTTGTGTAAACAACGTAATGAATCCCACTTTCAAAAGGTTTTGTAACTCATAGAACAAAGTAAATTTTTATTTTCCCATTAGATTGTTATTACTTTTGCAACACTCTGCAGTATAACATTTAAAAACTATTAAACAATTAACTATTCTTACTTTTATTTCAAAAAACAGTGTTGTGAGTCAATTTATTTCATACTTCATTATATTGTCTTTTGTGTCACTGATAGTGTTATCACTTGAGTACGGTAAATCCAACTATTGTTTTATTCATTTTTTTGACTAGTTTTTCCTAATTCGTAATTTTATTTTATTTTTATTTCCTACACTGATTTGAGTTTTTCGTCTTCATGTACCTTATCGCTGAAACATGAATAACCCATTATGCAGTTTTAGGTCGATAGCTTCTAGACTGGACATTTTGAGAAAATAAATGAATGTGAAAAAGAATTATTTTTTTACAAATTAAAAACTTTTTTTTAATTTGTGAAACTGACGAATTACGGAACTTCAAATATTTACAAATTTCTGTATACAAAGTTATTAAATTATACGGATTTTTTGGTTTTTTGTCTACAGCTTCCTAACCGGTTTTTGTGGGGATAAGCGCTGATTAAGTTGTATTTGAGTACTCGAGGACTATGTTGTTTGCCAAAACACAAACAACTTTTTTAAATTCGGTGTTAAAAGAAACTAAAATTTAGCCGAAGTTGTTAAAATATTTGTTAAAGCATTTTTATGACATTTTCCTTAAGTTTTTTCTTATTCGTCTCGGATTTTTTATTAGTGCAGTGGAGTCTCTCGACTAACTGTCATCCTTGGGACAGTTGTGGTGACGAATAGACGGATAACAGAAATATACCACCCTTACATGCAGCGATCGATAAAAATAGCATACATTACTATACTCTGTTTACAGCTAAGAATGTTTTATTACTGTAATTTTGGAAAATGTAATAAAACTCTCAAATATTCTGTTTAACACTGTATTATACAAATTTTACTTACGTTGGTCTTAAATACAGTAATTATTCGTACATAACCTTTTGACAAGTGTTCACGTAACATATGCGAGAGCAACGCGCTCGTCACTTAGAGCACTCACGTGATAGATACGTAATCGACTTATACGCTGAATGGCATTATCATAAATAGTGTGATAGTGTGTATCTTTTAATAGAAACATTCATGCACTCTTTCGAGTTTTTCGTTGACACTATTTAAAGTGGTTTTGTTTTATTCTAGTAGATGATTGGATCGTTTGCTTTTCGAATATCAATGGTTTTGCTTAGGGTCAGCAGTTAATGTCTTCGCCTTTGCAGCCTTATTTAACCTGCCTTCGCCTTTGCTTTAAATAAGTCGTGTCTGTTACAGTTTTTTGTTTTGTCTAGAAGGTTACTTTGATTATTTATTACAAATTATTTGCTTTGGATAACTGCTTAAAAATATCAGATAAAAGAAATTTCCTGACGGTTAATTGAGACTCTACTTTTTTTAATTTATGATTGAATTGATTTCAAAACAAATACTTAAATTACAAAGATTTATAAGTGGATGACATACAAATCAACTCATTTGTATAGTCCTAATAATACTTAGTCTATTTAATTTTTAACACATCTTATTTTATTTATTATTTATTACTTTTTAAAAGTTGTTATTTTTAAAAAAGTATTTAATTTTAACCATGCTAAGTAATGGTTACGCTTAATATCAACGTTTTTATGAAGGAACAGGCTGTAAATTTCATTGAATTCTATGTTTTAAAATGCAATTTACTTTGAAAGCATCAAATGGTACCTAATTTACATCTATGTGACTAACCGTCATATCAAAGCCAGGCAATTAATATTTAAAGCTTTTATTAGCTTTAATTACAGTTTTAATTACACTACGGTAATGACGTCGATGGGCATGTTGTAAATGCAAATACAGAGGGTGCTTGGCCGGAACTGAGCGACGAGGTTTTAATGGTATTATACAGGCTGGTAGAGAAATTACTGCTACTTTACTCTTTTTCGAAACATACTAAGCTATTTATATGAAAAGAATAGTTATTTCTTAGTAGTTTTAGATCTAAACCACTAAACTTATGGAAAAAAACCAAGATTTTAAATCAGGCTGCTGATCATACTTATAACCATTAAATGGTAAATCAAAAAATATTTGGTTCACAGTACTGTTTAGTGTCAAAACACCAAAACCAGGAAATTTTGTTTTTTTAAAAAAAGAATATGCTATTTTATTTGAAAAAACATCCACTATTACAATGACATAATTCCAGATTGTGTTTATTTTAATAGTAAGTGTTGGTAAACTCTGACAGTTAGAAATACGATTTTAATTTTGTTAAAGTTTAAATAATAAAAAATGCTGTTTCGTTGGCGTGATGGAAGCGAATTCCAAAAGTATGTCTCTTTATCTTACTTTTTAAAATTGTAATCTCATCATAATAATCAGGGTTAAAAATCTGCATTTTTTAACATTTTAAACTTTTAAATTACATTGAAAATAAGAACTGTACCCTGACCGCCTTGAAATTAAGTTTATTAATTTCAATGGATTTTGAAAACTTCAAGCGCTACTTTTGGAAGTTTTTAACGTTATTTGATATTAACACCAACATTGTTAACGTGATCGTGCTAAAACACACACACACACACACACACACACACACACACACACACACACACACACACACACACACACACACACACACACACACACACACACACACACACACACACACACACACACACACACACACACACACACACACACACACACACACACACACACACACACACACACACACACACACACACACACACACACACACACACACACACACACACACACACACACATACATATATATATATATATATATATATATATATATATATATATATATATATATTATTTTACAGTCCTAATTCAGCATATTGCCATGATTCCTTCTCAAAATAGCTCATTTTCCAAAGGAAATTTGCTAACAAATAGGCTACAAAAACTTTCAGAAAGATAATAAACCGTTTATAAGTGTTTTGTAGGCCAAAATGACGTTTTCATAGTGAGCGTTTAGTAAAAAAAACTATTGTTTTCATTGAAAAACTTCAAAAAATAAAAATCTCAGATTTTGTTAAACTTCAATATAACAAAAACCGGCATAAATTATTTTAAATTAGCCTGCTTTTTTCCGTATCAGCAGTAAAAAGGAAGGTGGAGGTCGAAAATATTTTTACAAAAATAAAACAGAACATGACTTGTAGTTGTTTTTAGTCATTAAGAGCATCTTATACCACCAGTAAAAGCGTGATAACATACATATTACAATTCGCTTTTTCTGATGTGTTTAACTGTTTGTTGGAGAAATTATTTCCAAATTATTTTGTTTGTAAAACAGTTACAACAGTTAAAGAACTGCTAAATTATAATACAAATTTATTATTTTAAACGAATTTTAGTTATTTTTTCTAATAATATCTATCAACGTTTTACTCTGACATACTAATAATAAGCCTTCCTAAATAGATTAAAATTATTTCTTCAATATTCACAGTATCTGAAACAGCGAAGTACAAAAATACTTTTCAACAATTCGGGTATGACGTTATTTTCGCCTTTCATCGTAGTTTAAGAAATTCTTTTATATCTGAAAATAAAAACAGGATTTTTGGAGGAAATTGAAAATCTCTTATTTTTAAACTTTATTTAATTGTATAATAATGTTATTCTTCAGTTTGAAATATTGATTACAACTCGATAATCTGTATATTCTTACTGAATTGCTTGTTCACCGCTCCACGACAGCGCTCTGATACCCTCGTAAACTTTTCCGCCAATTTAACCGTTAACCGAAATTCTTTTTATATTCTTCTTCTTTTCTGCTAGGATTATTATCACTATGTTCAGTATAATGATCTGCCTTCCCTAGCTTCGTCAATTCTACTTTCGTTGACGCGTTTTGGAGAACCTCCATCTTCATAACCTATATCTATACTGGTCACCAATATTATGGCCCGTCCTATTTATAATTTTCTATCTCCACCTCGTGTTCCTCTATTCAACACGTGTACACTAAACCTGATGTGCTCGCTTGTGATTGGCTCTTCAAAATCATACGTTTTCGCTCGCTTCTGTTTGGCTCCTTTCAAAATTTCTCTTCAACAATTAAAAGTTCCTCCTGTTATTTTTGAACTATTCACAGCATCCTGTATACGTCAAACCAAATGGCATGTGCAATTATTGTTTTATTATTGACTGCGATATGTATCGAAACCACTGCTTAGGGATAACGATCGCTTAATTAATTTAGAACTTGTTGAATTCAAACAATTACTTTACATTCCAGATACTTTTTTTTAAATTGAACCAATAATATGTGTTTATTTTAAAAAAATCTAAATCTAAAAATAAATGTGTTTTTTATTTAAGAATCTAAAAATTTCAAAATTAACAGGAGGGGCTTTTGTTGAAGAGAAAGTTTGAAAGGGGCCAATCAGAAGCTAGCGAAAACGTATAATTTTGAAGAGCCAATCAGAAGCGAGCACGTCAGGTTTAATGAACACGTGTTGAATAGAGGAGGAGTACGAGGTGGAGATAAAAAATTATAAATAGGACGGGCCATAATATTGGTGACCAGTATAGATATAGTTTTTGAAGATGGAGGTTCTCCGAAACGCGTCAACGAAAGTAGAATTGACGAAGCTAGGGAAGGCAGATCATTATACTGAACATAGTTAACCGTAATATTTAGGAAAAATGTTGATGGACCACCTTTATTAGAAATGGTATTCTCTTTTTTCATGAAGTTATCAAAAGTATGATTAACCTTGCCGTTCAGTAGTATTACAGGAAATAACCGGCAACTACACTCTTCATTGTTAAATCAAAGGCTGCCATCTTGAAACGTAAGTGAATGGGAAAATAATATACATACTCGTTCGGCTTTATGCAAGCATCTTCGTACCAAATTTCAAAACAATCGGTCAATGTGTTTGGCCAAAACTGTGTAACAAACAAATAAATAAACACTAACTATATTCCAAGCGAGTTGAAACAAAGACCTCGCTTCGGTTGGTCAGTTATACTAACTTTACTCGTAAATTAAAGCCACAAAATACAAGAGGCATATTGTATAAATATATATGTATACTATATCTGGTTGTAATTATGCACCGCAGATATTCACCCACATAATAATTTAATGTGATATTCTGCTTATGTGGAAATCAAAGTGGATGCGAATATTTAATGTGAAAATAACAGAAAACCCTGACAGTTAGTTGGAATGAATAAATATTCACCGATCAAAATCAATATCCTCTCATTTAATTGCGATTTTCATTAGTCGTTTGTGATATTAATGACATTCCGTTATTTTATTATCAAACAACGGGACTGTCACATTATACTGGTCTGTGATTTGTCAGTGTGACTACAAGCTGCCGACTAAATGAAAACCAAAAAATCTGCCTAAATTCTCAAAATATATTTATTATATTTTCTTAAAATTTTGATTATAAGAGAATAATCATATCTCAACGCAGTGTAATAAATTTGAAATCAAGCAGTGTGTAAGAAAAGTTCAGGTGGCAGTTGAGGTTATCTTTTTTTTTTACTTCTGAAAACTACAATTTTCTTTATTTTAAATTTCCTACGCTTTCAGAAAAAAGTTTTGTATATAGGGCCTAACCAGAATTATAGTGAAATCTTATGAACTAACTTAAATAAATCTGTACACTTTCAGAAAAAAAGAGTAGTGGTTTATATATATATATATATATATATATATATATATATATATATATATATATATATATATATATATATATATATATATATATATATATATATATATATATATATATATATATATATATATATATATATATATATAGAGAGAGAGAGAGCGAGAGAGAGAGAATGAAAATTAAAGATCGAAAATTGCTTTTACTGGTGAGCAATATCCCTTTGGATCCTCACTTCCCCTAAAAAGTATTACATTAGGGATAAATTAAACATAATTTTCCAAGAATAAAAGAAATGTAATAAAGACATTATGAACACACAAAATATATTTACAATATAGGAAATAATATAATTATTTTTACAATAAAATAGAAACTAATCACGAGAAACATATAATAAAATTATAAAAATGAACATAAAATGAGAATTATTTATTCTTATATAATTATGAACATAATAGTATTTAACATAACATATGTAACAATCATGTAACGTAATAAACATAAATGAGAATTATAAGTTAAAGTATTTTTTTATTTTTTGGAATTTTAAATTGAGTCAATACATTTAAAATTTTAAAAAACTCTCTAAAATGGCAAAACTTTGCCTCTACAGCGCATAGCAAAAACGTTTAAATGATTAAAAACAGAGAATTTGCAATTTTAGCTATGACAATTTTAATTTTTATTAACACCTATAAAAACCGTCAAAATATTATGCTTAACTGACATAAAATGAAAAAATCTGCAATGAAAAGAAACTAAAGGTAAACTTTATCAAAGTAAGAAATGCATATTTTGTTTAAATTTGTTCCAACCCAATTTCTGGCTTTTGTGGGTCAGAATACAGCACTTAGTTTCTAAAAAAAGAACAATATTTACTTAAGGAAATAAATTTTGAAAGAATATTAATAAATTGCATTCCTGGGCTTTTTTATCCAATAAGACTTAAAAATAAAATAAACTGTTTTTTTTAATTTAACATATTAAAACACATAATAAAGACACACAACATACACACAACATACACACACACACACACACACACACACACACACACACACACACACACACACACACACACACACGAATGTAAGTGATTATATTATATTATTTAAGTTTTTATTTTGTGAATTACTAAAGAACGTTCAAAATATTCCTATCGCTAGTTAGTTTTTTTAAAATTTCTTTTATTTAAAATAAAACTTTCTAACTTTATTAAAAACTAACCAAAATTTACGAAATATTTGGGGAAGATATATATTTGTTCGCGTTATCACTTGTCGCTATACAAAATATAGAGAAAATTTTCTGATAATGAAATAAATCTTTATCAAAATTTTGATTAATCTTTCTATTTTCTTGACCAATATTTGCCTCCAGTGAAGTTCTAAAAAAAAATCTGATCGTTACTTCCCCAAAGATTCATTTGAAGAGCTACAGGAAAAACAAATTTCGTAAAAATTTCTCAAATTCGTCTCAATAATATTTCAGCAAAATTTGGTTATACGTAACTCAAGTTAGAATTATAAATATATAAAGGGCTCTTTAGATAAAATTAAAAAAACAAGCCCTAACCATATTTTAAAGTTTACTTTTAAATTGTAAATTACTGTTTTTTTGTTTCAAATTTGGTCCACTTCGTTTAGTTGTGATTCTTTACTTATAATGACAAACTATGTTTATTTTATGATTTTGCTTTTTCGTTACTTTCAGGATTTTTTCAGAAATTGAATGTAAAAAGTTAGTTTGTGTGGTGTTTTTTTGAACCAATAATTTCCTATCAGCCCGCGGAATCGATGTTTTTTTCTTTTAAATTGTTAATGCAATTTCATATGAAGAAGGACTTCGAACTACCTTTTGTCTCTTGTATTTGTAAATAAAAAATTTGTATAAAAGTAAGACGATAAACTAACTTAAAACTTATCTTGTATTGATAAGGAATGATGTTACCCTTGATGTTATCAACAAAATGTTAAATAACAAAATTTTCAAGAAAAATTTGAATAGCTGTCAGTACATCTTTTAACAATATAAAGAGAAAATACGTGTTTACTATTGACATTTAAGAAAATGTTCACATTTACCGCCGGAAAAGTTCAGCATAAATTCCTACATCTGTAGCAACAATGGACAGTTCATCGCAAGAATCAATCATCCCCCCCACACACAATGGCGCCACTTTTCACGTCTGCAACACCTGCTACTTTCTCGCTACAACAAAAATATATCTTAATGTATTTACTGCTTGGCTGCTTCAACTAAGAAACAACTTATCAGGAAAATGTTGTTTTTCAACTATCTTGTAACAATCGCCAAATATATCTTTATAAACTGAATCGTATACTGTGCCAAACTGTTATAAACACTTTCTCACATTTAATTATTTTTTCTCAACAAATCCAGTTCGGAAGCTACCGCAAAAAAGTAAAGAATGGTATAATTTCACAATATTAATTCATTATATTTTTCTAATTTTTTCTGTCACACTATATGAAGAATCATAATTCAAGTTAATGTATTTTTTTTTAATAAATTAAAATCAAAAGGGCAAAACAAACCCGACGGCAATCAGGGTTTGTTTTTTCCAATTAACCCACGAATATTTTTTTACTTTAAATTTGCAACACTGACTTGAGCAATAAGTTAGGTCTCTTATAAAAATAAAATGTCATCAAAATCTGAAGAAACAATTTTAAGAAATTAAGTCGTAAAAAAATGTTTTGTAGCTTTTTAAAAATACGGATTTTTTGGTTATACAGTGATACGTTTTATTTATGTACTAACGGACTGCAGTTCAGCAAGACGATTTTAATGAAATCGTCAACGTTTTAACAAATTTCAAGAGTATTGGTCAATTTCTTTAGTGTAAATTCAAACCGGAGTAATCAATCACACACACACACACACACACACACACACACACACACACACACACACACACACACACACACACAAAATATGACAGACATTAAATTTAAAACCACTTTTTTGGACACGGGAAAGATCTCAAAAATGTGAAGATTTGTTTTACGACTTCCAAACTTCCGTATATTTTGTTGTCGTGAAAAAATAATGCTCTTTTCTTAATTTTAATTCAAACTTGGCAAATTTGATTAGTAACTAAACAACACTACAACTACACGTATTCAATACTGTTTTTCCTTTTTTTGAAAGTAAAACTAATCAAATAATATTTTATAAGGAAGATAACATGATGAGTGTTAAACTAAAGTAATTTGTTATTCTAGATGATTATCAATCATCTGACAAACTTGAAATAATTGCTTATAAAATTATCTTTGGCTGAATACATTATCTTTTAGATTATATATAGGATATATATAATCCTATGAATATGTATTTTATGAATATATATTTATGAATAAATAAATATATAAAAGATAAAAGTAGCACAATGTGTCAGATATGAGAGTAAGAAGCAATCAAAGGTAAAAATAGGACAAATAGCGGGGTTGACTTGCGAAGCGGGCAATAGTAATTAATAATACAATAACACTACATTTTTATTTACGAATAACGTTTAAGTAAATCGCACTAATTTTCTCGCAAATCAAAAATATGTATGTCTAATTGTTATTTTCTTTAAAATTCCTGCAGAACTATCGGAACGGAAAAATTGAAAATGTCATTATTGTTACTAAAACAATTAAGTAGTTTTCCAAAATATATTTATACACGAGGAATGAAATCATTGTAAAATAAAATAAAGTAAGAATTAACTCTAAACGAATGTTAGAAAAAAATAAATTGTCATTTGGTTATATTTTTCTTTTATGTTATCATTATATTTAACGTACGTTGTCTTAATAGATAATTTTTCCGTAACATTTTTAGAATTACCAATGCTTGATTAACAATTTAAACAATCAGATATGTATTTTCTTTGACGAAAGTAGCTAGAACACCTTAAATAATTCCATTAAATTTGTGGGCGCCATTAATCTATAAATGAGTTTACGATATGACGTAATATTTAAGCGGCCGCAGGTTATTTATCAGAGGGCGATATCGCGTAAGGCGGCGTCAAAATAGTTAACAATGCTATAACCAGGGTGCACTGCACGCGATGTGTCGATCCAGCTGGTTAGCAGCACTTCTTGTGGAGTGGCGTACACGAGACGGGTTTGTTAGTATCGTTGCTGTTATTACTCAATATCCATCAAACTTGTTTCGTGTAGACGTTCAATCAAATTAAAAATAAATGTTGCAAAAATATTAGGCAAACTTTTTCAAATTATTAGTCTTATTTTTTCAAAATCTGTTTATCAAATTTTGCAAAACAATTGTCACATAAAGAAGACCTAATAAGTCATTTTACCAAATTTTAAAAAGAAAATTTTATTCCTGAATGAAACGAGAAAACAAACAAACTAGAGACATCACTATATTATTTAAAATTTGCTACAATAATTTATGTTACAAAAATTTAATTTGACTAAAAGTTTCAGAAAAATATTTTGTGCAAATTTTTAGGGTTTTTGAGTAACTCTCGAACTAGACTTTTCAGTAACGTGATGGCCAATCTTTCATATATTATTATGCTAGGCATTCCTTCAGTATTGTACCAAAAATAAGGACCTGCACAATTGATACTACAATGGGGTACCTACAGGTTCATCAGAACGTCAGGAAAATCAGGAATATATTAGGGGCACCAATTTGCTACATTAGAACTCAAAGGGTGTCCTTGAACACAATAGCTCCTTTGATCACAGTATCCTTCCCCTAGTATCTTCAAATCAAACATCGAAATAATAAGTACTATTATTATTAATTGTGTTTACAACATTTTTGATAATGTACTGTATTAATATAAAAATTAATTAATGGAACTATAATGAAAATGTTAGATAAATCATGAGATAAAAAAATAAAATCTATTGAGTGCGGAGGGGTTGTTTATAATAATAACCTAAACAGATAACTTCGAATTTCAAAAACACCTTTGAAGATAATTTCAAAAAAAGTTATGCTTATAGTCATTGTTTATGTTTAATTTGAACAATTACAAATAACTCATTACTTTTGGTATTTTGTTAATACTGAAATATTTACCTGCTATTGAACTCAAAAAATTAAAATGACTATTGTACGTACTTCAATTGTGTTTTGGAATATTCACATTATGTTTGGTATTCAAAACTAAACAATCGAACGCAATTGAAATAACTGCAGACTGGAATTATTTTTTTATAGGCTGGGCGTAGGAATAAAATAATAGACCTAATTTACACATAGCGAGAATAAAATATATTTACACGTAGAACCTAGACCAGTATACGTCATACTTGCATTAAGTCAGCGATGAAACGAAACATTATTGTCGGTGGCAACGAAAATAAACTGCACGTCACTAACCCTTGACTGACACTGAAACTCACTGTTAACTTGACCAACAATAAAAACACAAAAAACAAAATGTTTTAACAATAATATGAAAATATTTCACGGCACGTACTGTCACGTCACTGATAAGTGAAAAATCGATTTAAAGAAAATGCCTGATGTCAGTGTTACCCAATCAAAATGTTCTTTTGAAATGAAAACACGTCATCGAGTCACAAAAATTTCGTCAATATTTCATAGTAATTTCCAAAATTAATAATTTTATTAAAAAAAAGCTTTTGATATTTTTTTACTTTTGCTTAATCTTGCCTTATTTCAGGAATAAACGGCCGTTTATCGCAATTAAAGTTTTTTTAGCTTTAATATTTGTTAAAAATATTTGTATTTTTAAAAATATTTTAACGTTTCTTTATTTTTGTTTTCAGGTAACACGTGGTTTTACGTTTGTTGAGAAGTCAAACTGCATTGTATTTATTTGTGAGTCTTTTATCTGTTGTTTATAATAACTTACTGAAATGCACTCAAAATATTTATACTGAAATAACAAGCATGCTGTTATTTTTTTTATATTGAAAGATAGTTACTGAGTTTTCTTAAATTTTAAAAAATTAAGTCTTTATTACTGCAGAATTAGTAAAATATAACTTTTATTTTCGATACAGTAAGTCTTAGTTAAAAAATTAAGAATTTTTTAAATTTTCACTGTAAGAAATTTTCTTCGTCGGCGGTCAGGGTTTATTTTCTCATTTTCAATTAAATTTAATAGTTTAAAATCCTAATATATGTAGATTTTAATGCTGATTACGATAGTAAAATCATAATTTCAAAATGGTAAAAAAATACTTTTGAAAATTTGCTTTTATCAGGTCAGCGAGACAGCTGCATGCCGCTATTACTTTAAATTTTCACTTTTCTCAGCCAGTCCAATATTATAATGAAAATGAAAAAAAAAACTCTTACTGAGCACTTCATAACATTTAATGCTGCACCCAATGAATATTATCTGACTTCCTTATCATGAGCAGTGCTACAATTCGTTTATTTATAATAATGTACATACTAATTAACACGGTATTTCAAATATAAAAAATTAACTCTAATCTATAATAAAATTAGATTAGATATATAACAGTAAAAGGTTTTTTTAACTTCTTAAAAATTTTGAAAGTCCACCTACAGACATACTAAGAATGTCCTATGAGACAGGATCAGCTCTCATTTCATGAAACCGGCTCTTATAATGACGTTCGTTTAAGTAACTCATCTTCGCTCGCTAATGTTGGTCCTGCATAGTCTCTGTTTATCGTAGTGTTGTTATTTTACAATTTGACAAAAGCGTTGAAACAATTTGACTTTGTCACTTCTCGACGCTGATCCAGGGTGTTAGCAGGGTGATGAATGATGTTTGATGTCATAAATACAACAAGCTAAGAACCTTTCACGAAGGGCGTGCCTTTACCGTCAACTTAAGCTATTTATCAAGTCTTGTTAGTGGCCGTGGTAAAGCGTATCATACATTGTCCTGTGTCGGTAATTAATGGGCTTATAAAAATTAAGAATTAACTTTAGTCAGAAATGTATATTAGACAAGTTAATTAAAAATAGGACACACTGTAACGTACGCCAGATAGTAATAATAGTATATATTAATTCCACACGTGTTATCCTAATATTTCATATATTATTACGCTAAACACTCATTGGTTTTGTTCCAAAAATAAGGACCTGCGTTATTGAAACTACATATATGGAGTATCTACAGTTTCGTCAGGATACCAGGGTTCCATTTAAGGCTTTACAATAAAATAAAACCTACTTAAAAACGATAAACGTTTTGTAAACAAAATTCCAGGTGTAGTGTATTTTGTCCCCGAAAGAGTGCAGAACTATGAAGGCCTATATGACAAAAAATAAGTGTGTATACCAAAACAGCTGATTGCTAAAAAAACATTGTTGACAGTAATATTTAAATTATTACTGCATCCAAAACTTAAATTAATCATTGACAGAGTCAGTTTTAAAAGTAGAATCGGTAAGACAATCTAGGCCAGTTATAATATATAAATTTTATTAAATAAAATACTCTGATTTTAGTAAACAGTAAATACTGTAGAGTCTAATTTACGTATGTAATGTAAAATCCTGTTATAGTTGGTTTCGTTTGTTAATATTTTAATAAAGTATAAAGTTAGAATGCATTCATTAATTTCATACGTTATGGTTTTAAATACAAAAGTATGACAAAGTAAGGCCAATGTTTTAAATATAAACTACAAGTATATTTTAACAGAAGTTCCTACTGACGAGAAATAGTAGGCCTACATGGTTTAGCAACGATTTTACTTAGGGATATGTTCACAGTAATCTTAAAATAAAAGTAATAAATTAAATATTAGCGTATTATTGCAATTGAAGACCGACCAACAATATTATTTGAATTAGTTTATTTAGAGAAATCATGCTTTTTTGTTCAATTACGGATAGCGATTACATTAAAAAAAAGTCCTAAGATATTTTCCTTTTTGTTCGTGTACCAACAAGGGAAGTTATGATTGTTAAATATTTCATAGATCATATTTATGGCAACTGTATTTCATAGTTCATAGAGAGATGCTATAACACTGTTCAACTTCTTGCTCCATATTGTTGTGTTTATTCTTTTTTCTATTAACTGCGAAAAGTCTCACGTGCCTCCCACTGGTTGTTATAAAGATATTACCAGTGCTTCATGTGGTGATTTACAATTACTTAGAATGACTGGTTTTAATAAAAAGATGAAAAGAGAAAAACGAAACTTATTAAAATTGAGCTAAAACAGCTGATTAAACTAAAACTAAAACTGATAATGCTATAGGAAACCAGAGCTTTGAAATTGAAAACCTTGGTTTCTTTGAAATTTGAACAAATTCTATTTTTCATGCATTACGTTAATGAATCTTTAAAATCTAGACACACGAAAAGAGAATGAAACAAAAAATATATATTTGTGTGTGTGTGTGTGTGTGTGTGTGTGTGTGTGTGTGTGTGTGTGTGTGTGTTACCACGCTTAAGTTCGCAATTTTGGTCCGATTTGTTTCAAATTTGACATAAAAATCGAATGTGGTAATTAGCTTAGGCAAGTTCAATAACTATCAAAATTCATTTAGTTTCAAAATGGCGGCAACTTTAAACTCTTTCTAAATTCTTTGAAGCGAAAAAAACTTTTTTGTTTTAAACTGTTTTCAAAGTACGATTTCGGCCAAGTACTCAGCGTTAAGAACTCAGCGGGTTTGAAATCCGTTGAAATTAAGAAAAGTTTTTAATCTCGGTCAGGGGTTCATATTCGTATTTGCAGCGTAATTTAAAAAGTTTAAAGAGCTGATATATACAGATTATAATGCTGATTGTGGTGGTAAAATTAGAGTTTCAAAAAGGGTAAGACACAGAAAAGTACTTTGGAAAGTTCAAGTCTATCACATCAGCGAGTCAACTGTTTGTCGCGATTGTTTCTTCTGTAGTAAACATATCGCTTACATATCCAAGCATCGTTCGTAAATCATGGCGTCCAAAAATTTGGCAACGAATTTTACCGATTGTCCAAAGTGAGTTACAAGTTTCGCAAAGACTAATCTCTCAGCGCCTAACACGTACCACAGTTCCATAAATTACAGCCCTCATAGCTAGGTTTGTGTGAAGACTGGCCTCTTTAAACTGTAATTTAAATTTGTTTGCCCAACTACGGAACGGTGTTGAAGTGTAAGAAGTGATTATCACGCTATGTTGGCAACACTGCTGGCACGGTAATTTACTGTTGGTTAAGTTGGCAACCCTTGTGCTACATTTTGTGAAATCCTGAGACGTATTGGTGGTTGGTTCTGGTGTTTACGGATGGAGTTAAGATAATTTACAGTTGTTTTTGTTCTTTTTCATCTTACGCTATTTTTAAAATCAGATTTCACTATGGTTATCAGTTTTAGAATCCGCAAAACAAGCATTTAAAATTTTAAAAATGTATGGAAATTTTGAAAATGAGTATGATAGCTGTCAGGTTTCGTTTGTTATATTTTCAATGAAATTAAATAGCCCAATATGCTAGTGAATGCCGAATTTATTGATATTCGGCACAAAACCCAGTGAAGGAATATCTTAGGAACGTTCGGTACACAGCGAAATTCGATCTTTATGTGAACATTACCTCCAAGCACTTTATTCGTTACCTGTTTATATTTTAATTTTTATGCAGTAGATTTGTAATTACAAAAATTAAATTTTCAAGTTTGTTTCCCTTAATATTTACACTAAATATTTTGTAACTTATTTCAAAGAGTCTAAATGCATATTCTACTACACAGAAAATTGTTTAACATTAATTCTGTATTTGAAATTCAAGTCGCTTTGAAAATTTACAGAAAATATTGTTTTATATTTAATTAAAGAATTTACATTCGAAAATGAGCTCTCCTGATTCAGAACATGGAAATGAGCACCGACTTTAACCTATAGCTACTTTTTGAAGTGTCGTTAATATTTACATAAACATACAGTACATACTGATTTTAACAATATTGTCAAAAAAAGTATTGTATGTAAAATTTTCGTCAATAAACCGAAAAAACGATATTTTTTAAAATAAAATTGTGGTATGTACGTATTATTTATAAGTATATTTGCATGTGTGTTTGTTGTACGTACGTGTAGCTCTATAGAGTGTTATAGCGTTCGGTGGTCGAAGTGGTTTAAGTCATCGGCCAGTCTCTGATCTGCGAAAGTCAAGGTGGTGGGTTCGAGACAATGTTACTCCTGTGGCTTTGCTTTTCCGTTAACACCTAACCCTCGTCCTTGTTAGTCTAATTGGCGTAAAGTATTGATGTTAAGGGGAAAATCTAGTTTTTGCAATCTTAGTGTTTGCGATTTGATTAAAAAACCGACAAGCAATAGTTTGGACAAGTGTTGTACCTAGCAAAATCGATTCAAAATGGCGGACGTTAAAAGGCTTATAAAATCTAGAATTTCAAAAAAGCCTAAATAGTGTTAATATGTGCATAATAATTTGAATTTTTTAAAGCCAAATGTATATACATTGTTAACACTGATGCAATGAAATTTTATTTTGAAAATTGTGTAAGAAAAACATTGCAATAAAATAGTTACTTTTGAAAATTTGCTTCTATCACGTCACCGAGATAGCTGAGTGCCGTGAATATTAAAACACGTAGTTGCAGTATTTTCTTATTTGTACTCGTAAAATCCTTATTGCTTATTAATGTTCCACTCAACATCATCTTAGAAAAAAAACTATAATAAATGATCTGACAGAAGCAATGATTTCAGATCAAGAGATAAAGAACCATATTTTGCAAATAAAATAAGGTTAAGTTTTTATCATTACACTAATGGAATTTAGAGTGCATTACGTTGGCAACACTGTAACCTAGTTTGAACATATTTCTGAGATGTTATAACATCGTAGCAGTGTTAGCCAATACCTAATAATGAATTTTAAATACATTAGAATATAACAAAGTGACAGAAGCAATAACAACATATTTTCATGAATTTGTCCTAAAATGACTCGATTTTAGTGAACTTTTTCAGCAAAAAAGTTTCTTAACGCCTTTAAAAATCGATTACGTTTAGATTTTTAGCGCAAATCGATTGAAAAAAACTATTATAACGGTCATCGTGTTAAGACCCAGACCCGGGACTTTAAAATGAGCCCCGATTTTCACCTTCAGAATACTGTTAAGGAGCCTTACAAATTATTGTGAGAGCTGAGGTAAGTTCATAAAACAGCAAAATGCGATAAACAATTTAAGTACAACGGCAATTTAAATATTTCAACGTTCATATACTTTTTTTTTGACTTAAATAATTTTGTATCAGATTTATAATCAGAGTTTAACACTGGGTAAATTAAGATTTCCAATTTTCAAAATTCGTTAAAATTAATAAATATTTTCACGGCGGTCAGGGTTTATTTTCTAGTTTTCATTGTATTTTGAAAGTGCTAATGTAAGCAGATTTTAATGCTGTTTATTGTGGTAAAATCGGAATTTCAAAATGGGTAAGATGAAAAAAATTCATCCCATCAGCGATACAGCTGCGCGCGACGATTTCTTTAAATCGTCAAGTATAAAATATTAAATAAAACAGTAGTAATTACAGTCTGTAAGTTAGAAACATTTCGCTTGAACTCGGACATGTGTACAGATTCGAATCTAGTTACTATCGGTGTATTTTCTGTATTATATGGATCCCAAGTATTTCGTAACCAAGCTTGGTAAAATAAAGACATTTAAACGTACAAAAAATATTTGCGTAAAATAATAGAATAGAAAATTTATTTGAATTAAAACATAACCTAGCATAAATCCACGCATCATCCATTGGAAACTGAGATATTTGGAATCTGGAATAACGTCGATTCTGATCACTAGATCACTATTCGAGTAGTCATTAAAATGTGTGTGCGTGTTTGAATTTGTGTTTGTGTGAGTTTTTTAGTCCGATTTTTCAAATTTGGCATAAAATAGCAATCTTAGTAATACATCACATCAGCGATACAGCTGCGTGCGACGATTTTTTGAAAATGTTGCATAATCAATCAAAAAATACCTTAATTAGCATTTTTAATATTCAATGTTCATTTTCACTGCAACCAGGGTTTCTTTTCTTATTTTCAATGAAATTTGAAAGTTTAAAATATATGCAGATTTTAATTCTATTTATGATGTTAAAAACAAAATTTTAAAAAATCGTATAATCCCCAAACACTCACTTAATACATAATTTAATATTGCTAAATTACGACTAAACAGCCTATAATCAAACATGTATGTTTTATATTATACTTACATATTTGGTGGACCTTTGATATAATCTTCTTTCACACACACACACACACACACACACACACACTATATATATATATATATATATATATATATATATATATATATATATATATATATATATATATATATATATATATATATATATATATATATATATATATATATATATATATATGTGTGTGTGTGTGTGTGTGTGTGTGTGTGTGTGTGTGTGTGTGTGTGTGTAAAACAAGAGTGAAATTACGAAATCTGTGAGCCAGTGAGTAAAACAGTGACTACAATTTCAATGACGTTAATATTAGAATCGACTGTTAGAATTCACCATTGCTTTTTTTTTGAAGTTTTCAGGTACAAACGTCCCTCCCGTAATAAAACTTTCTATTCCATCGCGAATCTGTGGTAGCTTACTTCTGAAGAACTCATTCTTTCAGGAATGACATACCTTTCAGGAAATAAATCCGATAAAGGATTTACTCGTTGGATAAATGAAGTATTGTGCCGAAGTAGGGCATGAATATCAATCCTGGCAACGGAAGTAGATGTCCGCGGTTGTTCTTTGCATTGAAATGACGTCTGACTTCCGTTTTTCCCGCGTACTAATTCACTTCCTATTTAGATCTTACAGCTGATTGGGCCAGTCTACCGCATGCAAAGGTAACTCCGCCTAATGGAAATTTAGGTTTTTGTGTAGGAATTAACAAAATAAAGATTTTTGATGATATTTAATGCTTACAAAATTATACATATATATATATATATATATATATATAAATGTATATATATATATATATATATATATATATATATATATATATATATATATATCATTTTCAAAACTACTAGTATACAATTAACATGCCTTAACGTTTTCTTGAAGGGGTAGCAGACCGTCAGCCATAGTTGCTGTATTACAAAACTGTAACTATTCGTAAAAGGCCACACAAGATGGTTGACAGATTTACGTCATTTTTAATAAATTTGCTACATTTTGAAATATAGATATAATTTGAAGAAGAGTAGTTTCGTAATTTTGTTCCAATTGATTTAATTGACATAAAAATTTAATTTTGATAATAGCTTGAAAAATGATCGTCACCTGTCATTTTTAACAATTTTAAATTCTAATTCATATTTTTAAATAAGATTTTAAAATATTTTTTTTATTTAATTTTAATGTCCATCACTTAACAACTTTTACGTGATTTGTATTTAAATGTGATTACAAAGTCTGAATGCAATTGTTTAATACATGGAAATGTTTTCTCTGATTAAGTGGGTCAAATTAAATTTTCATTTTAAATGTTAAATATTTACTTGAAGTTCAAGGCGAGCAGAGTATATTTCAGTATTTTTATTTATTTTAAAATAAAATTTATTGTTTATTGAAATGTTCATTCACGTGATGTTTAAATTTTATAAGTTGTTTTAACTGTAACAAGTTATAAAATTTAAGCATCACGTGAATGAGCATGTGCACGAGTTTAATACAGCCTTAGGTGCGCTTGTCTAGATTAAAATATCGTTCGATTACGACAATCAAATCAAGTACATTATTATAACAAACTGATGTCAATTAAAATGACTTTAATCGGCTCCAACAATTATTGAATATGTATAGAATTACTACTCTTGTTGAGTTGTAAATGATTATTTTCACTAATTGTTTTAATATATAACATAGATAAATCTCGTATATACAGTGTTGAGTTTATTTTTATTTGTAACGTTATTAGAATAAAATAACATTAGACATTTCAGAAAATTTTACTTAAATAAAACATTTTGTATTCAACTTTATATATATATATATATATATATATATATATATATATATATATATATAACCGGATAATATATATAACGTTCTATTTTTTATACCATCCCGGTTTTTTGGGGTGAAGAGGTTGGCATGTAGTACGTAGTAGCTGCCATTAAGACAAGACACTACCTGAGAATATGAAACGTGCTTTCAAAAACACGTTTTGAAATGTCCTTAAAAATTGTATGTTAACATTTAAAAAATAAAAATTTAAAGTCTGTAATAAAATTGTAAAAATTGGAAGAAGCTAAGGAACAGACTCTTGAACTCCAGAAGCAAGCATTAAAAATGGGACTTAAAGTTTCATTTGAAAAGACTAAAATATTGACAAACATACAAAAACCACCAAAAAAGCTTCAAGTGGGAGAAAAATACATTGAGATAGTGAAAGAATTCAAATATCTTGGGGAATGGATCAGCTGGAATGCTCTAGAGAAAAAGCTATGAAATCTAGGAGAAATAAGGTTGAATTAGCCTTCCAACTTACCAAGGACACATACAACAAGAAGTTCCTCTCCTGGAATACAAAAAATAAGGCATTATCATACTGTAATTATACCAGAAGCCTTATATGCAGCTGAAACATTATCTCTTACAACCCAGGGTCCACTTGGAAGGCTGGAGTTCAAAGAAAGAAAGATATTACGAAAAATCTTAGGCCCCAAATTCCGTAACAACCAATTACTCCACATCAGTAATGAAACTCTTTACCAAAAAACTGAAACACTATCAGACACAATAAGAAAAAGGAGAATTGATTTTTAAGGGCACATCCTCCGAATGGACTAAAATAGACTAACCAAAAAAATATTTGACTACTTTCGCAGTAGAAGAGCCAAACCACTTTGGTTTAGAGAAACGGAGAAAGACATAACAGAGCTGCAGATCACTGACACAGAACAGAACAGCCAAAACAATAACCAAGGACAAGAAGCAACGGTTCCAAGGCAAAGTCAAATCCAAGCGAACGATCCAAATCTCTGACGAAGAAAGAAAAGCAAGATCACAACGTATGAAGCAATACTGGGCTACGAGGAAGGCACAGAACATTGATAAGTGATTGATTTGGTGTACCCCAAAGTTGGGTGAAACAAATAAAGAGAGAAAATTGTAAAAAGGTTTTTAGATTATTTCTTTAATAATTCCGACAGCCAAAAATAACCTTTCAAAATGATGGTTATACAAATTGTTTAAAAACACAAAACGTTCCATTTTTCCAAAATCTATTTCTATTTTATTCTTATTTTACCACAGATTTCCAAAAACTTTTGACATAAAAGAAGTTGCAATCTTTTACCACTTGCAGGGTTCGATTTTGTATTTTTATTGTACAATGCAAATGTTTCGTATTTTAAAGTACACATCTTTTTTTTAATTAAATTTTATTACTTTTTATAAATTTGTTTTCATCATTGAAGCGAGACATCTGCGCGCGCTATTATTCCTTGTGATTCTAACATAGACCTACATGAACACAAGACGCGAACTATCATTATTCCACCGAGTGACGTCACTTCTGGCTGACAGCTTGTGTTTAATGCTTGGATATTGTTGCCCAGATAGGCTTGAATATTTTACATTCATTCATTTCACATTGACAGGCGGGAAAGATAAATTGGCGGGAACTCGCTTCTGTTCAATAGCCGGGAACGATTCGTCAACGCTAAGCTTCCATGCATTTATCGATGAAACGTTACGATGGTCTAGAAATAATTTTCAATTCGAGACATTTCAGCCCATTTGCAATATTATTAAAATATAATGAGGTCAGAGTTGGATTATTAGCGAATTCACATGAGCTATTAGAGCGGCCGTGATGGTAAGTCCCAGACCCGAGGACCTTGAAATGAGCACCGATCCTTACTTCAAAATCACGTATATATATATATATGTGTGTGTGTGTGTATTTGTGTGTGTTTTACCACTCTCACAATTTGTAATAGCCTAAACATATTCGTCATCAAGGAAAACCTGTGCAACAGTTTCGTAATACAGTCCATTTCAAAAAATATTTTTTTTTGTCTTTATATAAACTGCATATAATAACAAATTAATTTTTTTTAATTTAGGTAAATTCAAAAGTGAAATTCATTTATGGTAAATTCTCGTTTTTGTTAATATACCGGAAATTTTAAAGTTTTAAACGTCAATATATGCTAACTTTAACGCTGATTAGGTTAGTGAAATCTGACTTTCAAAAAAAAAGGATAATATAAAACAATTACTTTTGAATATTTGCTTCCATCACGCCAGCAGTACAGCTGCATGTCGCGTTTATTATTTTTTACTTTTTAACAATAAAAAGTAGCTTTTAAAAAAAGTATAAGAACGTAAAAAAATCGATCTTGAGATTTGGTTGGGTGATTTTGCCTTAGAGTTTTGTTCATCCGAATGGGCTGTGCATATCATTAGACACTAAAGCGAAATGAAAAGTGAGTTTTATTTTTAAAAAAAGAATTAAATGTCCTCAACAATATTCTGTAAATAAGAGACAAATTGTAAGCACCGTTTCTAAACATTTCGGGAGCTCTTAAAATTACTTGAAAATGTGCCTATTTTATAAAAATCGGTCCACGATTATTTGCTTTAGTAATAAACTGTAGTCATATTGCATTAAATGATTGCAAATTTAGAACTAAAAAACAATTTATTGTTGTCACAGCGATAAAAATCTTCCTATTACTATTGTGCTAATCTAAAACATTATTTTAAATTTAGAAACAATTTGAAGCGTTTTACTTTCACAGAGTTGTAATCAGGGGATATCGCCTTAAAATTCTAAGGCGATATATCTGTTTTCAGGTCTCCTTTTTTCAAGTTCACTGAAGAGAATTTCCTTTGATGTTTGGTACTTGTATGTATTTATCTGATTACTTAAAAACTCGAACGATTTTAACATAACCTGTGCAATTGTCCTTTATTATTTTTAACTTTTCAAAAGAAGGTTTTAGTAAATTAGCCTTAAAATTTACATTGATTTTTATTTATTTTTTATTATATATATATATTGTATTATAATTATATATTTTAATTTATTATAATTATGTAATATATAATTATAAACTCTCCCATCAAAAATATAGATGCAGATTAATACTTTGAAGCAGCAGTAAATCAAATTGAGGTAAGATTCAGCAGGCAGTGGTGATATTAACGACATCAGCAACCTGATGCCACGGCCTATAAGGGAAACTACAATTATTCAAGTGAGCATTGACAGGCGAGTGTGATATATTGGTATTCAACGTTGTTAGACTGTTCGTCAATATTTAGAAAGCATGCCACGGGGAGAACGGAGTAGGTGGAGAGGGCATGTTTGATTTGTTTAACAATGTCCTAAACAATTTACATTTTTCGAATGTTTCAAATCAATTTGTAAACATTTAGGGGGATGTTTTATTTTGCAAATTAAAAACGATTTGAAATCGTTTAGCATCGTGTGTTTTATGCGAGGTTTTACGTCATCAGTTTGAGTTGGTTCCATAAAAATGATTTGTGTTGTAGGTTCATTCACTAATTTACAATGTTTATTTTATAAATTATATTAATCTATTTCTCTTAATTATTCTTTTTGCGAATTAAAGGCTTTCAAAAACCGTTTAAGAAATCACTAAAACATTTTAGATACATTCGGGGAAAGTACAGTGAGGCAGTCAACTGAAAAAAACTTTTCCTTAGAACTCAGACATAATGAATGATTGCTTCTACCTTGAAATATCATTAGAGGTTTTAGCGAATTCCATTGGGTGAACAATAAAGTTTATAGTTCACTATAAAGTTTATAGTTTAAAGTTCATCGTGGAAAATCTCAACCCCGGGGCCCTTGAAATGAGCGTGATCCTGACCTATCAATGAGTCATTTTTTGAGGGGGCTTTAAATTAAATATACATATACATATATATATATATATATATATATATATATATATATATATATATATATATATATATATATATATGTGTGTGTGTGTGTGTGTGTGTGTGTGTGTGTTTTAACACATTCAAGTTCACAATTTTGGGTAATACGATTTTATTCAAATTGGGCACAAAAATCTCTTATGGTAATATTATGGCAAGTACGTTAACTAAAAAAAATAGTTCGTTTCAAGATGGCGGCTATTTCAGAAGCTTTAAAAATTATTTGTTCCTTAGTTTTTTGAAAATTTGTTTTTATCACCGTAATCAACGTTTAAAACTGCATTAATAAGCATTCTGAATTTTCAAAGTCCGTTGAATTTATGAAATTTATTTTGAAGCCGGTCTGGGTTCATTTTCTTGTATTCAATGTAATATCAAAGTTACAATGCTGATATGCGTATATTTAAATGTTGATTGTGATGGTAAAATTATATTTTCAAAAATGGTAAGATAAACGAAATACATTTGGGAATTCGCTTCTATCACGTCAGTGAGACAGCTGGGAGTATCGATTATTTCGCTTTACTATCGCTTAAGAAAGACATAAATCACAGTTTTTTATGTTATTAGATATTCCGTCTTTTGTCTATTGCTATTGAGCCAGCTTTTTAGAAGACATCCAATAAACGTTTTATTTGACTATTTAAAAGCAACATTCGAGCTTAATTAGACCCAACAATTTAGAGACACTTTAAACAATATTAAAATTTAAATTTACTGTATTGATTTTGTGCAAATAAGAATTTTTGTAGAGGACTTGAAAAACTAAGTTTTTTATAATTGCTGAAACGGTTATTATCCTCTTTGTACCACAGCTTTTTCTGTATTTCTCAGTTCTTAGACGATGCAGTCCCTTGTAACTTAATTCGTTAGGTTTCCAAGTTCTGCAGGGCCAAAGGTCCTTAGTCCTTTTGATCATCTTCGCACTTCAATAGTAGATATTCTGTTGCTTCAGTGCGCTAATTACACAATAGGCTATGCGTTTCAGGTTTTTTTTTAACTAAAGCCGTAGTATGCTTTTGGAATTCTCATAACACAAAGCTCAGAATTTCCCTCGGTTTATTCTACTTAGCGAGGAAGTTTTCGTGATAGATTGTGATTGGGCTGACACACATAGAGATTATATTTTGAGGTTATTCTCCAGCAGCTGAGGATATCTCTCTCAATACTTCATCATCTCTAGCCTTTCGGCTGTTCTAGTTTTTCTGGAGGTGATGTTCCTGTTCCCTGTTTACAGTTTAACTTTAACAATAGGATCACCTTTGGGCTTCCTCGACGTGTCAGGATTAGCTTATCAAATGACTTTTCTATCTGTTGAACGGACTGTAACTTTATCGGGACTTAGCATATGCATTTTTTTAATTCGTACTTGTACCAAGAAGTTTCAACATTGTGTGAATGTGGCAGTTTATTATGAGACAAACCAGTGTACCATTAGCACAGTTACATATATGAGGTGTGTTCAGAAAGTAACGAGAATTTTAATTTTTTGAACAAAATATTTATTTATTCTTTTACATTGATGTTTTTGCCTTCAAAATAGTTTCCATTGAAGATTATGCACTTGTGCCAGCGCTTCTTCCAATCTTCGAAACACACACTCAAACTTGATCTTTGAGATAGCCTTTAGTTCTTTCAGCGATGCGCTTTTAATGTCATCTGCGGCTGTAAAACGACGGCCCTTTAAGGTTCTCTTTACTTTCGGAAATAAGAAAAAGTCACACGGAGCCATGTCTGGCGAATATGGAGGCTGGGGCATCGTTACATTACTGTTTTTTGCCAAAAACTCACGAACAATCAATGAAATGTAAGCTGGTGCATTATCGTGGTGCAAAAGCCACGAATTGTTTTTCCACAGATCCGGGCGTTTTTTTCGGATTGCTTCACGCAAACGGCGTTGAACTTGTAGGTAGTACTCCTTATTGAACGTTTCACGTGGTGGTAGGAATTCATGATGCACAATGCCATTAATATCGAAGAACACAGTGAGCACTTCACGTTCAACCGCACTTGTCGAGCCTTTTTCGGTCTTCGCGAGCCAGAATGCCTCCACTGGGATGATTCAGCCTTAGTTTCGACGTCATATCCGTAAACCCATGTTTCGTCATCTGTTATAATACGTTTCAGTAATTCTGCATTGTCGTTGACTTCATTTAGTGACTCCTGAGCAACTTCCATTCGCCGCTGTTTTTGTTCAAAATTCAACAATTTTGGAACGAATTTTGCTGCCACTTGTTTCATAGACAAAACAATGGAAACAATGTCATGACATGATCCAATCGATATGCCAACATCATCAGCGACCTCTCTAATTGTGATTCGGCGATTATTCATAATCATTTCTTTCACGTTTTCCACGTTTTCATCGGTTTTTGATGTGCTGGGGCGTCCAGGGCGATCGTCATCTTCAACGACTTCACGGCCTTCTTTGAACGCTTATACCACTCGTAAACTTCTGCTTTACTCATAGCAGACTCACCATAGGCCTCTGTTAACATTTCACACACTTTGTTACACTTTATTCCATTTTTTACGCAAAATTTTATACAAATTCTTTGATCAATTTCTTTTAACAAACGAAAATCACCGAGCTCATAAAAACACGTCTAACCTTAGTGGCTGTCACAGACAACGTCAACAATGAAAACAACTAAAAGTTTTATCATACTTGAAGGGCATGTATACCAACATAATAAAAAAAATGTTTGACGATCGGACTCTCCAAGCCCGCGAAATTTTAAAATTCTCGTTACTTTCTGAACACTCCTCGTATACAACGACCCTTATACAATGCATCAGAACTATTTAACAAATATACTCTTGACACCTTAGATTGGGAAATTTTTATAGCCCTTTCTGAGTTCTGTAAGTCAGTGTGTTCAGGCAGGAAGCGGCTCTTTGCTCATACACAGCGGACTTGAAGGTAACACAGTTCGTGTAACTGTAATTTCCACCTTTGCTACTCTCTCAGCCATTTCAACCATGTTCTTTAAATCCTATTAATCTTTTTAAAAGTAGGTTTTTTAAAAAAAATTATCGGAAAAACATCAAACTTAACACTCAAAGAGCGATAAGAGAAAGGTTACAGGTGCCTTTAGTTTTATCTACGAATTCTAGCGTTGTTTATTCAATTGTACTTTTTTATGCGTTTTCAAATATTGGGTATTGACATGCGAGTTATCCAGTGTCGGGGGATATAATTTAACCTTCGTTTAAATATTAGCACTCCTGATTAAATCAAACCAGTTATACTGCACAAATAAGCAAGCCAATTACGCGTTGCACAAACCGGGTTGTGTATACATAATTATGTCATTACGTACATTAAACAAACGTACTATACACAGCAATAAACATCCTTTACAGTTTAGCTTCTATAAATATTCACGTTTCATTTGGAATAATTTTCAGTAATTTATTTTTATAATGTTTTTATTTAACTCAGCTCCTGACTGTTTGTATCGTATTATCTACTAAATGAACGATGAATATAAAAATTAGCAAAACTTTAAGTGTGTTACTCAAGTATTGCTACAAAAAAAATATTTTTTAGCACTTTTTTAATATTTTTGTAAATATTTTTTGAAATTACTTGTTTTTCTAAACTTTCAAGGCTTTAAAAATGATTTTTGAAAAGAGTAATTGTATAGAATAAGGTTGGCAATTGTGTCTACCTAATATAATATAGGTACAGTTGCTTTTTTCCTGTTATAGCATGGTGTTATTTAAAATAAGACTTTATTAATCACTCAACAGCACATATAATACATAAATCTACATTGAGCACAAAATGTATTATGTTTTGTTTAGTTAAAATTTTTTTAATCGGTAAACGTTTAATCATTTCATTTGTTTACATATGACCTTTTTATTTGCTTAAGCCCTAAATTTACAAAGTGTGATGATGAAACACGAAACAAGATGGCAGTGGCATAAGAATGACAATAGATTTCAAAATAAAAAAGTTTGCAAAATTTAAATAAGAAAATAACAAAAAACGAAAAAAAATAACTTGATACAAAATTTGGGGTTACATACAAATCAAAGTTGGGTCTTTCATACAATTTCAACAATTTCGGCTTTTCTCTTAAAAATTTAAATTTTCAGTTTTCCTTTCAAAAATATTTACAAAAAAAGGCGGATTTTAGAAACAAATCATCGAACATCGTGGGTTAATTAGTTTAGCTGCAGCTACCTGTCTTCCTCTGTTTCGGTATTTGTCAGCTACTTTGTATAGCGTTTTCGTTTCGTCTCTTTGGTGACTTAAGGTTTCCTGATCAAATGTAAATCTTAGTTTTATTTCTTCTTTCCTTGTTGTGGGATTTGCGAATGTTATGTTATTAGTTTTTAAGTATTTTAAAGTAAGTAAGCATCTAGGCTCATATTTTTAGTGCATAGTTTAGGTTTTAGTTAGAACGAGACGTGATTCACACTCTCGTGACACCGTGTATTGCTTTATGCGCACACATGTTGTCAAATATCCAAATAAAATGTAATAATAACAAAAATGTCCTATTGTTATTTAACAATTTAAAAATAGAACTAGAGAATAGTTAAAAAATGTCCGATGAAGAGGTTTGAGCTATATATCCTCTAGCAATTAAAGTGTTGTGTGTGTGTGTGTGTGTGTGTTTTGCCAAATTGAAGATAACTCCCTCCCCCCAAAAAAAAAACACTTGATAAATGGCTGAAGATGACTGCTGACGCTAAACCACGCCCTTCTCCGTGAAAGGTTTTGGCTTATATTTATAACGCCAAACTTCATTTATCATCCTGTTATCATGTTGACGAAATTCTATTAAGGTAATGCAATTAGAGTAAAAAAATAAAAACAACATTGCACTAACTACCTAGTTAACAATTTTGTATTATTGTTATTATACGTTTACGAGCGTCTTTCTAATGTCTTTCTCCCCGCAGGGGGTGCAGGCTAGCTGCACCTATTGAGAGGATTTAGACGTCCCTCGCGGTACCCGAGTCTAACAAACACTTACACTTATAACACTACACCTACGACTTTAACATTGTACACTCACACTTGCATTTAGGGAGGCGATAATAGCTCAATGTGCTTTTTGCCTTAAAATAACAAATAAAAAGTCTTTCTAATGGCAGTAAAGTTAGACCTTACTTTTAGCGCTTAAACTATCAGTCATAGAATTGTAGAATTTTAATTTTAGTAATTGTCCGAGCCTAAAACCTGGAAATTAACCCATTAATTGTGGTGAACAAAATTTTCAGAAAAGTAAGTTAGAATAATAAGCAGCACGCAGCTGTCTTGCTGAAGTGTTTGAATCAACGTTCCAAAAATATTTTATTTTTATCTCAAACTTTCAAATTACACTGAAAATTAAAAAATAAACTTTGTTTTCTAACAAATTAAATTTCTTAATTCCAACGGTTTTTCAAAATTCTGATTTATACAATGTTAACGTTGATTATGATGGAGAAATCGGACTTTTAAAACCTTTAAGGAGAAAACGTAATGATTTTTTTAAGATTTAAAATGGAAGCCATTTTGAAGTTCTTCAACGGATTTTGCAGAATAAAACAAAAATTTATTTCCCAAAAATAAATCGAGTTCTCCGATTTTTGAATTCTTAAAATTTCTCTAATTTTAGCGCTATGAAGGTAAGTTACGTCAGTGTACAAGATTTTAAATTAACAAAATTTTCACTTGAAGCGTAAAAAATCTGAAGCGATCAGAGTTTATTTTTTCTTTCTTTTACGTACTTACCCAAACAATAAATTTCTTTTATTTGGAATTATCTACACTGACTTGAAATACATATTTTCTAACCTGACCAAAAATGTTTGATTTTAAAATTTTTTTAATTAGTAGCTTCAAATTTTGCTGAAATGAATTCAAAGTAGTAAAATGAAAAATATGGTTCATGTTATTTGTAGAAATCAGAGTCAGGAACGATAAAAAAGTAATAATAAATAAAAAATCAAATTGGTTACATTTTGCTCTGAGTTTTTATTATAAATCAAGAAGCAAAACTGAAGAAAATTAACGATATGAAATAAAATAAAATTACCGTCATTTGATTAATCAGAAAAAAATAAACCTATTCAATTCGTGTCGTTCATATTCATTTATAAAAAAATATATAGTTCGTGAAGTGCAGCAAACATACCAAAAAGGAATTTATTTGCCTTAGAGGTTAGGAATGAAAAAATCAGCTGTTGACCAAAGTCAGCTGTTGCCAGACATAAAGCTTTCACAAGTTCCCACATGTTGCGCTGGTAACCGCACGACCACCAGTGCTTACTGAATTAATGATCTGTGCACGTCGCTTAGCGGTTATTGTTGGTCCTAAAATAGGAACAACATGGCGGTTTCAAGGGCCGCAACTTTATGCCCTTGTTGCACCTTGACGTTATTGTACGTAATTTAAAATGTTGGGGGTAAACCGAAATCTGCTGGCATGTTCAGTGCTGAAACAAGGTTACTCGGAAATGTATGACCAAATCAATAAACTGCGATGTAACATAATTTTTGATTTTTTTATTTAAAAGCCTAATACGTTCTACGTTTTGAAACCGAGTTACCCATTTACAAGGTCAAAGAACAACATAAACGTTGTGATTGATAATTTTAATGTCATATTACTTCGACTAAAACAGATCTATCTTGAATTTAATTTGGCACCCAATTTTGAATGAAGACATTGCAAATGGTTTTTTTCTGAGATCAATTTTATTTTCGCACTAGCGTATTGAAACAATAAACTGAATCAATTAATAATAGATTTACTTAAAAGCAAAACATAAACTTTTTTAAATAAATGGAGCAAAAGTATTATATAATTTTCCAAGCAATAATTATTTCCCCAAAAACTCCGGTTGGGAAGGTACAAAATAATTAAACCATCTGCTTAATTTTTCAAAATCACAGGTTAAATGACCCTACCTAACCTAACCTAACTTAAGCAAACCATAACCTAATCAGATTATCAAATTATTAATTGAGAAAAAACTAGATTTACCCCAGTTTTACTCTTCTGTAGATTTACGCAATAACAGCTTTAGATTTCCATTTCTTTTATTTAGAATTGTGTACACTAACTAGCCTACAGTTATGAATCTTTATAGACCCCCTTTCATCAAAATGTGTGCAAATCTCTTGAATTAATTTGATGGTTTCCTAAGTGGAACTTGTAGGCTAACAATTAAACATGAAAAAATGTGTTTAATAATTTTACACTTCTCTCAATTTTCATTCATGAAAATGCTTCATTTTCCGCTGTTTCTCCTTTGCCTTATACTAATTATAGACTTTGTATTAGTGATACAGTAGATGGTTTATTCCAAATTTATGTTAATTTCAAATGAAATTTAAAGTTGATTCTATATGAAAATTAGATTTTTTTTACAGTTGTTGACAAATTAAAAAATTACGATTTTTTAAAAATTCAGAATATCTTATTTTTAAGTCATTTACTGGTTTCCCCTAATACACAGTATTGGCTATTATTTAACCAGACAGCCACTTAGATACTTCATTTTCTAAAAGTAATCTGCTAATAAACCTCTATAAAACCGACAATCTGAAAACTGTCTCAGTTTATAAATTGTTAGCCGCCACAATTTGAGAAAGTTATTGCAATGTTTCAGCTATTTATATAATTTACTTTGCGCTCCAATCAGCCAATGAAATCTACAGCTTTGGTTATTAAAACATTTAAGACAATTCATTAAATGCAAATTCATCAAAGCCATTAATCATTTCTATAAATTGAATAATATTTCCAGAGGGCATAGTAATTTTGTTGATTATTATATTATAAAATTCCTCTCTCTCGGAATATTTACGTGTTTGAACATTTTAGATAAAATACTTATAATTATTATTTAAAGCTCTAATTTAATGAGTGTTGTATGCCTGCATCAGATCTTGTAATTCATTTTTTGACATGAAACATTCTCTTAGAGAGTTAAGCTGAAACTTTGTGTAAAGGTATTTGATGAAAATGAAATATTCAGTCACAAAAATTGTACAATTATCAAATACTTACTATAAAAAAGTTATGCACTTATGGCAGGATTCGAACCAGCGCAGTTAAAACTCAACTCCTTACCATGCCTCTTGTAGGGCCTGTTCATGTTAAATTATCAATATAAAGTTTTCCATACAAATCTCACTAATTCGTTTAAAAATAATTTCGCGGAAAATTTATGAAAGGCGAAAAAATAGAAAAGTAAAAATATATATTAAAAATATTTTCTGAACAAGCTTTTTATTTAAAAAATATTTTAAAACAGTTTTCTTAAATAAATATAATTATTGAAAAATGTTATGTATAGGCCTATACGCTTCTAAATAATCGACATCGGTGAAATAATCGAGATTTACATCAGTAGGTCCTAACTTTGTTTTAAAAATCTATGATTGTTTAAGTTTTCACACGTAGTGTTGTTATTAACTGTGCCATCTGTATTTTTCTGTGCTCTAGATCAGTGGTTCTCGAAAGATGGTGCGCGGATCTGTGGTCACAGAGAAATAATATTGTAAAAAGTACAATACACAGTTCACCTATATACGAGTATAACTCTACAAAGTAACAAACTGGGAATTTTTTTAAAGGTATTTCCTCCCTTTTTGCAGAACTTAAAGAAGTAAGCTTTTTTTACTTACTATTACACGATAAACCAATATCGTAACATATTATATATTCATGCCGCTTTAAGATTGTATCAGAACTTAGGCGCAATGAACCAGAAACGTTACTTGTTGCATATAGTTAGAAAATCAGTGAAGTAACTGACTCAAGTGACTATTATAATGTTTTTATAATTTAAAGCCAAATGCTGAGCGGAGCTGCGCTTATATGAGCCGAGCGGAGGAATGAACATGAACTGCAACCGGAGGCGGAGGTTAAAGAACGCGTTTTTAACTCTTAAATCTAAATATTTAGGCCTACTAACAGATTATAGTAAACTTCTATGTTTAAAAACCGTAACCTAGGCAACGGTAACCCAGGTAACGAGAAATAATAAAACAATAGCATAGTGGACGAGGAAGCTGAGTCAACTTCAAAACCGACTAGACAGAGTCGAGACCAGTGACGCCGCTTGACTCCACTCAGGGCAGTTATGCTTTAAGTGACCGCCACTTATACTAAAACTAATAGGTTAGGTTTTGAATGCGTAGTGCGCTCCTCTGAGTGCAACTACTTTCGCATTTCGTGGCCACCCGGCCTAACTGTTGAATTATCTTTTTCATAATTACTTTTGTTAAATCAATTTGTGTCCATAATCATAGTTAATGTTGTATCAAATTATAAGTTATTTTATACATCTTCTTTGTATTTTCACGTTCATAAAGAAATTAAACTTATACGTGTCTATTAACAGAGCTTTCTTGGAAAAATGATACCCAGGTTCTATTTAAGGATTAGCTGGGCGTCCTTGGTAAAGTAATTGGGAATTACCAGAGCGAGAATGTAGAGATTGGCTCAAAATACATTTGACGTTTTTATTAGTTCTTTGTTTTCATGATTTCAAAATGATAAAGGAAACTTTTTGCGTTAACGTTCGTCTATTGTGTTTTGTGTTGTGAATGTGTCTGCTTTTGTCCAGAAATTTCAACGAATAAAAAAACCAAACATTGTGTACTGATCTCTATTTATTCAGAACTTTACGTTTAGAAAATTAAAAAGTCGAGTATAGTTAACATGTGAGCTTTCTATACATAGAGAGAATATTTATTCAAACAGTAAAACGAAAATTAACTCTAACTTCGTTCTTAGAATGAAACACATATCATCGAGAAAATTTCATCAAATATAATGTTACTTTCGTGTAATTGTCACAACGTAAAATTATGTTATTATCTCATTATACATATTATAAATTTCTCAACTATGTAAACAATTAGCATAATTTATGATACTAATAGTTATTGCAAGCTGTAAAATTAGAAAGACTTTACTTTCCATTATAACAATTTGTTTTCTTAATTTGTAGTTATAATTTTTATTCGTCTTTTCAAAAAATTCAATCCAAAAACGTTAACAAGAAACACAGGTAACTAACAAAGCACAAAGGAAAGACAGTTTTATCACCACGAATTGGGAGTAGGGCGGACCTAGTCGAAACAACACCGCAACGCCTGACAACCCTAATTAAACTGTCACCGATTCCTAATTCATCCCCCACTCCATGACCTTCGTCCTTAGCGACGTAGCTTTCAATCTAAACTGCAACTTACTGTACATGCACGGTATACTATCTAATTAAGTGAGTTTATCACAGAAGAGAAATGTGTGTAGATTAAGATAGCCCGGCGTGTATCTGTGATCTAATTAAACTGGGTCGTTACTGCAGAAATTAGGTTTGTGCATTTAAAGCGACAACATAATGAAAGCTTCCTTACGAAACGTGTCCATAAATGTAGCATAAAACATTGTTAAAACCTTCGTGCTTTAAATAAAGTTCTAGTAGGCTAAAGTTATATACATATATATATATATATATATATATATATATATATATATATATATGTGTGTGTGTGTGTGTGTGTGTTTTATACAAACTGATTTTATTCAAACTTGGTATATAAACCGGTTTTTGGTAGATTTGAAACAGATTTGTTAACCCATTATAATCTGTTTAATAGTTTCAAAATAGCAGTAATTTTAAACCTTCAAAATGCATAACTTCTTTACCTCCAACGTTTTTTGAAATTATGATTTCATTATTGTTTTCGGCGTTAAAAACTACAGAAATTAGCTTTTTTAAAATCCCTTAAAATTTAGAAATTTATTTTGACAGAGATCGCGGTTCATTTCGTGTTTTCAATGCAATTTAAAAGTTATAACGCTAATATATGCTTATTTTATAGTTAATTATGATAGTTTAATTAGAATTTCTAACAAAACTAAATTTGAAAATTCGTTTCCATCTCATCAGCGACACAGCTGCGTGCCGCAATAATTAGGAATATCCGACAACTATAGACAGAACTGGATAAATATTAAGTATTAATTTCTCAAAATCGGTCCTTTATATTTTGATCACATACGACTATTTAACTATAAATGGAGCGTACTATACTTAAAAACAATATTTTTTAGTTCAGTACTAAATAAATGAAAATAAACAAACAATGACAACGTCCAAGGATTACTTGCGTTTTACTAGAAACGTAGTGCTTATTTAAAATTATATACACTCGCTTAATCACTGTATTAGTGATTTATATTTTAATTTATAAATTTAAATTATAATTTAATTTTAATCACTGAAATTAGTGCCAAATTTTGCATTTTTAACGGTAAATTATTTGTGTAAGGTTAAATATCTTACGTTTAATTAAATAAACAGGGGTTTGCCAAACTCTTTTTACAAATTTCGGTCTATTTTTCTTGTTTATAAATCGTTAATAAATTAAGAGCTTATCTCGTTTCATTATCTGTCTGTCCGTATGTCCTGAAAAAAATATTACTCAACAATTTCGATAGATATTATTGTTAATTTTAGCACATTCATTAGTAGCTGTTTGAAAATTACGGATATTCAGAGACTTTTAAATTGAAATAGATTATTTTAAAATTAACTTTTGTACAAAAAAAGACTGGAAATATATTTGTCTATAAATTTTATGACAAATCTGTATTCAGTTTTGTTTACAGCTGGATAAACAAATTAAGGTTTGGAACTTTCCGTGCATGACCGTGTTATTTAGAATAGATTAATGGAATGAATAAATGAAGTTGGTTTTTAGGGTTACACTTTGTTTGTATACACTGTGTAAATGTTAGTTCATTGTGTACTTTATTTACTGAAGAGCTGTAAAGTAGTGTTTGTAAAATGGCTAGTTTTAGTTTTAGAGTTATTTTTATTTCAAAACTTGCAGCGTTTGCCATTTGGAAAACGATTAGGTTACGAAAACGAAATAAGACATAACAAAATTTTAAAAAATGTTGCTGTAATTTTGTTTAATTTCGTAATTCCTGGTTTTTTACAAGTTGTGTCTGTGGAAAACACATACATACAAACCAGGAAATGAAATGCATCCTTGGTTTATTTACGTTTTTGACTTATTTTTATCCATGGAACAATTTCCCGAACTTTGTTGGAAGAGTTCGGAAACTCCACATAGAAGAGTGCTCATGATTCATTTATTGTTATTTCAGTAACTGTTCAAAACTGGATTTCCTAATTTAAATAAATCATTGTTGTGTGTGTGTGTGTGTGTGTGTGTGTGTTTTAGCACTCTCAGATTTGTTTCAAACTTGGCACAATAATCGATATTTGTAATAGCATAGACACCTTCGTTAACCAGCACGATTCACAAAACATTTTCAAAATGGCTGTCAATTCAAAATCTTTAAAAATCCATAACCCTTTTTATCTTTTGTAATAGTTATTTAAATCTAATTTCGCCATTGCAATCATCGGTACAAATATCATAAATTAACATTTTGAATTTTCAAAATTCGTTAATTTAATTTTTTGGCCATCATGAAGTTTTGCAAAATCTTCATGTTTTTTTTTTGTAAATAGTATTACCCTCAAGCAATATGAAATTGCTTTCCAAAGAATTTCTTCTTCTCAAATTTCTATGAGCATTAAGTATAAGTATATAAAAATGAAGCATTAAGTATATAAAATTACATTGAAAAAACGAAAATGAACCTCATCGCCGTCAAAATATTCTTTTTAATTTCAACAGATTTCGGAAACTAAAAATATTAGTTTATGCACTTGTTAAACTATCGATTTTTAACGATAGTAAAATCGAATTTTCAAAACAAAAAAATAAGACAAAAGAATTATACACGTGTGGAATAGAGAATCAAAGATTTTTTAATATATGTTTACAAAATCATCGTTTTATTTAAATAACTAAATACGTGAAACTAGCTTAGATATTATTTACTGTAGTTATAGTAAAAGATCAGTTGTTTTACATTAATTTGTAACGATCAGCTGACTTCATTAAACAGCTGATAGGCTATAGCAAGTTACAGGTGATGTTGTTAAAAATTAGCAATATTACAACAATTATTACAAACATTTATATTAATTTCGAATGTATTATAAACGGTTACACCGTGTGCGTTTTCTTTAACTAACGAAAAATACCGAAACCAAAGCAACACAATGTTTTCATATGATACGAGTGTACCGTCATAAAAAAGGAGGAAGAAAAAGAAACAGGCAGGAATAGAGAGACGAAGTTTGTTTGTTCGTTCGTTTCGTATTTCCGTTACATTCTTTAGTTCGGCAGACATTTTTCTATTCACTCCTGTCGTCAACAAATCTACATTAAAAGCTTTGCTTCAATAAAACTTACGAATTCCTACAAATTTGAAATTGCCGCCATTTTGAAACTTTGGAACTAATTTTGCTGGTTGACGAACATGTGGAAACATATTCAAAATGTTTGAATCAAAATGAACGAAAACTGCGTTCATGATCTTCATCACACACACACACACACACACACACACACACACACATATATATATATATATATATATATATATATATATATATATATATATATATATATAAATAAATTTAACAACTCCTCAAGAAGTTATCTGAAGTTAGTATCGGTGCTCATTTCAAGGTCGGGTCTGGATTTTTGCATGATGGCTCCAATGATTTTTGAGGAAACACTTTTCAATAGAAATTTTCTAATAACAAAACAAGATTTAGTGCGTTAAAGTATAACGTACATATAATTATTATTTTGGATAGTAAAAAATTTACTTTTTTAAAAAAATAAGAACCACATCTGTAATTATTCATACGAGTAAAGTGTTTGTTTTCGAATTAAATAACTTAAGCGTTCGATTTTAAAAAAAAAGCTAAGGGGCATTAGCTATTGATAGCGTCAAGTATTTTTTTCATATTATTAAAAAGAAACGAGTACATTTGGGGAAGAAATAAATGTATCTGATACTGTTGGTCTGGCTGTTTGAGATATTGACTTTAGCTTCGAACAGGTAAATAAGTGGCTAATATTTACCTCTGCCAACGTTGTCATTAGGCTCATTACAAACTTACTGTGTTCCGAGTGGGCACATTGTTAGTACGTAATACACAAGAGGCTGAAGTTAAATTGTCTGCCACATTGCGATGTTAACTTAAACACAATATTGTACGATTTCACTTTACCATGTCCAGTCCTAGGGAATTGCTTCCCCGCCCGACAATCTCTAATTAAACTGTCACTGGTTCTGTATCCAACCCCTTCCGATCTCAAATACACTTACAAGGCCTGGTTTACTTATTCTGCTTTTGGTTAGGCCCATGATTTAAAAACAACTCTTTAAAAGTAAAAGGTTTTACAAAAACAAACATAATTTTTAAGTTTGGTAAAAAATTAAGCACCTATAGCATAAAACACTATCTTACGTTCTGAAATCGAATTTTCATTTTCTTTACCTTGAACTGTGAAAATATGTAACAAACGTTTAACAATTTTTTTGTACAACCAAATTTTTGTAATAGAATAAAATAAATGTTTGAAGTAAATTTAAAGAATGACATAAACTTTCACAAAAACATGGACTTAAGCTTCCAAATTAAACGTAAAATAGGTATTTTTTTCAAAATCATTTATACTTCATTTGTATTTTGATCTTTTTGATTTTTAAAAATTAATTTAGTGTACAAAATTTGAATTAATCCTTAACTTTATGCTTGTTTCTCAAAATTATTTCTGTATTATAAATATAAATTATTTTAAATTTTATGTACTGCTTAGGATTAAAAATGTTTACAGAATTTTTAAATAGAAATTTCAGTATAATCTGTTGAACAAATTTTTGAAAAAAATAAGCCGAGACTTTTGGTTTTAGGTAAATAGTTAAAGAATTGGAAATGTTTATTTTACGTAAAAGTAAAGTTGTTTCAATATCGGAATGTTAAAAATCAAAATTTTATGAATTGTTTTAAACTCGTAAATAGATGACCAATAAAAAAATTGAAAATTTTAATAAGAAAAAATTAATGAGAAAACTATACCTAAAATTTCTTTGAAATCGATAATTCTGTTTAATCGGCACCGATTTGAGCACGCACGCGTATGCACACACACACACACACACACACACACACACACACACACACACACACACACACACACACACACACACACACACACACACACACACACACACACACATATAAAACTGTATTCAAGTTGGAAATTTCTTTATTACTGCTGGATTGTTCTTTGGTTACGTGAATCTCTCGTCTTCATGTGACAGGCATTAAGAAAAGGCGTAAAAGTCTCTTCTGTCTCTCTCTTCTCTCTCTCTCTCTCTCTCTCACACACACACACACACACACACACACACACATATATATATATATATATATATATATATATATATATATATAATCATATTAATCCTTCAAAAGTCATCTAGAGGTCAGGATCGGGCCTCCTTTCAAGGATCAAAGGTCGGGTCTGGATCAAATTAGTATTTGTTATAATAATTTAATCCGTTAACAATTTAAACACTGTGTTAAAAAAAATACATGTTTCTAAAATTGTATACAGTGAATAAAAAGTATTTGATTAAGAATAAAGCAAAGATACTTAAAATTTGAATTTTAAAATTACATTTCACAGGTAAGAAAAAATAAACGTTTGTCTTGAAAAATGTGAAGTTTTAATTGTTGGTTCCTTTGTTAGATTCTTAGTTGAATATTGAATCAAGGTAAATCAAACCACTGCGGTATAACCTGGATAAAATACCCTTTCAATGCTTTGCCAAGTGCTTTATTAAAATCTTGATGGCTTCATTTATCAAAAAGAACTAGACAAAAGTAGCAATAGAAATTACTAATTGTAAATCAACAAACAAAGAATTTCTTTTAATGTTTTTTTATGACAATTCAAACAGAACGACACCAATTCCTTGAAACGATTACAGTTTAATCTCGTCATTAGAAAATCAATAACATTTCAATATTTGCTGAAAGGAAACAGTTTAAAAAACACAACAGCACAACTCCCGTCCGTTCTAATAGAAAATCACTCATTCAGAAAATGGAATAATTAAACAAACTTTGTTGGCAGTTGGCAAGACTGATTTAGCACGCGCCATTTTATTGGCTGACTAATTAACAAGCGTACATCAGGCAGACATGTTGTTTTGAAAGGGTTCAATTTGTCGTAACCCGGTAAATTAAACACACATCTTGCAGGCTACATTGCATGTTGGCATGCTTGCACGCATGCGTATTGGTTATTAGTTTATTTACGTGAAAGCATTGCGTCCTATTGCTTTATAGTTACAAGAAATATAAAAAATAAATATCAAATTTTGTAATTTAAATCTTATTTTATATATAAATCGGGGTTACCATGAAGATTATGCTAAGAAATAAATAATAACCAGACGATGCACGGGCTTTCAGACATTGGTTAACAATATTTCGCATGTATAGAGTTCAGATAAAAAAACAATGCAAAAAAGGCCAATTAAAAAAAAGTCGGTATACATTTAAAAGTAAATTTTGAAATCGTCTAACTAAATTTATGAATCGTTCTTTAAATTGTAAACATAAATAAAGCTTTACTATTGAAGGTTCTGTGTAAAGTTTTAAACAATTTATTTGAAATTTTACTATTACATAGTCTATACGAAAAAAGAATGAAAACCCAAACTTTATTGTAGTTTTTATTTAATGCCTAAATGTTTTTTTTTTATAATTTGTTACTTGAAGAAAATTGGTATATAAAATATATCTTGGCATTCCGCGTATTTCATTTAAATTCTTTTAAAGCGATTTGAGAAAATATTTTATTCGATTTCTTTACGTCAAAATATATCTTGGAGAATTATAACTTGTTGAATTCGCAGGGCTCTCTAATTATGAATTATGGTACTTTTATTCGTTTTTATATCAACAAATTATTATCGTAATCAGAAATGTGCTTAAATTCGATACCAAACACGAAATACTTTCAAAATAAAGTATATAATATGCCCTTACCATTTAAAAAAATATGTTAAAACCTTATTTAACACTATATTGGGTTTTGACGTAAAATCTGTTACGTTTTAAGATTTTATGTCTTACAGGTTAGTTTCTCATGTATACATAAAAACGCACCGACGAATACTATACTTATACTTATTTTTATTTTCTTCTTTTTCTTCTTTTTGTGTACGAATAACCAACGATCCCTAATAATATTAACTATATTATATAAAATAGAATTCTTTAAACATTTTTAACTTCCTCCACCTTTAAACTAATCTCATATTGTTCCCAAACCTAAATTCAGTGCCTTTGCAGTTGGTATTTCAGAAAACAATATTCTCACAAAATGTTAATACTTGGCTTTAGTTCCTGATACTTTGCTAGATCAGCCGCTAGATGGCTGTTTGGTAGGGTAATACGTGGATCACGATTTTCCAGCCTTAGTTATAGCATACTCAACCATGACCATACACATTGTAGCTCTGTTTTCCTTCACAGAACTAAGTAAATATCGAAATACTCAAAACATTTCGCTCATGTTGCAAGAGCGCTAACCTGAATAAATGAATTTCTACTTCGCTCATGTTGCAAGTATTTTAGCTATACCTGCATTGCCATATTCAGGTTATCACCTGAATAAATTAATTTCTACATTTATTATTGCACTACGCGCTTTATATATTGATCCCCTTTCCTATATTCCTTTTGTGCTCAGTTACTGTGTTTTATACAGCTCTAGTCTTCTAATAAAATCTAGGATTTAGAAATGATTCAACAATCTGGTCATTCTATGTTTTATTTTGCTTGTATCGTTCCTGTATCATTAAATCTGCCCACACAGAACCCTGCATGTAAGCGTATACACTGGAAGTTCCTCAGGTTCCTCATGGTTCCGTTCAAACCGCCATTAGACAGGAAGCTGCATCCTCCGGAAAGAGTGCTACCCTACAAAATCTATATTAGTTTTCGTAATAAAATGCAGTTAAATATATTTTTAAATAAGCACTTGCAGAACATGCTGCACTTCAACAAACTAAGCAACTGATTTAGTTCTGCAGTTGGACCTTCTTAAAAACAGCCAAAGACTGAACATTAACATATCACAATATTACTGCCTGCTCTAAAAAAATCCATTGTTTTGAACATGTGTATGTGTGTGTGTGTGTGTGTGTGTGTGTGTGTGTGTGTGTGTGTAATTTATTGAAACAATAGCCACAGTACCAACATAGGCCAATGTAATAGAGACACTTAGGGGAAGATGACGGTAATCAAACTATACCTAAACTCAATCAAACCCTTCCTACCCTCCATGCAGCTGGAGTGGCTTAATTGAAGCCTAACCTATGTGGCTGCAACAAAGTGAAAGGCAATAACAAATGTTTAGCTTAACAATGCACAACTACTAATTTAAAGTACGTTTATATTTAGAAACAAATTTTATTATAAGAAAAATTAGTTCGAAAACTCTCGACTAAAAACAGAGTAATTGTTCTAATCTGTAAACATTTCTTGATCATATTTCGTTCAAAATGTCAGTCGTGTATTAGAATATATACTCTAATTTAATTCTTGCTTATGTTTCAATTTACTTTTTAAGCGTATGTGCCTTTAATTTCAAATTCGATACACAGACTCGAGTTAGATATCCTAATGTATTTCAAATGTTTGAGTTAAATATATAGAAGAGATTTTAATAAATTTTATTTTTATTTATTTTTTAACACTAACTAACCAGATTAGTTGGTGATTTAGCAACCCATAAGATAAATTGAGCAAAAGTTAATTAAGACTTTAATAGAAAAACAATTTGAAACTTTTTATAAATGAACAATTAAAACATTTTTTTAATTTCAAAATGGTAAAAAGAAATAATTTTCTTCTCTTTTGCTCTACATGCCAAATTTATTGAAATCGGTCAATGTGTTTAGTCTTAAAAAAGTCAATAACAAAAACACACAACAATACGTTAAATACTGTTTAATTTCGAGAAATTAAACCACTAATTTGTGTCAAAATCTGAAACTGTTCGTAACTAATTGTTATTATCTGTTTATTTTGGAGAAACATATAATCACATTGACTCGGTAATTTATTTCAAATAAATTAAGCTGATTTTTAAATGTAACTTTTATCTTATTCGTACCATATGTTGTTCGAATAAGGAAACGCTTGTGTTTTGTCCCGTTTTCCTATCCATATACGCTAAATATTTTCTCCGATCTAAGTTCTGATGAAAAATCTTTGGTCAGAAATTAAATTTTCTTTAACTTTATGTTTCAAAAATGTTCCCTATACCCTACCATTTTCATGTAAAATGTTACGCAAATTGAATACACATCGTAACAAAACATGGATATTCACAAATAGTAAATTAATAAACGAATATCGTAAGGCCTACGATGTATCTCATGTTACTATTACGCAAGTACAATAAATAATCACTGCAACGAGCTGACTTGTTGATGTTATGGAAGCGACTTTTCAAACATGGCTAATAATGAATAATAATTTGAAACGTGAAAATTCATTTGTAAAGAAATTTTATTTTTGCAATAGTGTGGATAGGCCTAGTTCCTTTAATCAAATCTTTTCAAATGGCGACATTTTAAAATTAAAAACTAATTATATTTTTTATATCATTTTCGTTTCAAAGTCAAATTTTGGAACCGTAATCAGCGTTATAATATTGTTCCATATTATTAATATTTCATTAAAAATACGAAAATGCATTTTCAAATTTCAAAATTACAGATTTTAACGATGTTTATGATAATGTAATCAGATTGTGCTAAATATTTTGCAGTTTTAAAACAGATTAACGGATTCTGCTGTGTGAGGAAATCTATGTAAAATTACTCAAGGTGTGTTGTCTATGGAAAATGTTAACAAATTTAATCTGTGTAGGCCTACTAAATTCGATTTACTCTTATCGAAATGTTCAAACACAGATATTTGTTTAGTTTAAATAAATTCGTTTCAATGTGTTCGTTGTGATGTTAGCGACAAAAGCGGCTCAATCATATTTGGTGTTGTGTTTTTAGTTTATATTATTGATTAAAAATAAACACATTTATCCACATAGATCGTTAGTGAAAATGTGTTCGCATTATTGTTATAAGTGGTGATATTCTTTCTTGAAAACTGCACACAATACAGTAATATTGTGTCTAAATCAATGAGGTATAATTATTTCATTAGAGACAACGTGTACATAATGTTACATTTGAGGTTCGAATTGAACCCCTAAGGGGCTGACGGAGCTGATTAAACTGTCACCAAATTCAATTCCGCCCTTCACTACCCCCAACCCACTACAACCCACTGACTTCCAATCTAACATCACTGTTACACATTCCTAATTAGTATTATATTAGAAATGTAAGAGAAAACAACGTTTGTTGTTTGGTTTTTACTTACTAAATCCAGCATCTAGCCTATACAGAGTGTCCGGAAATTTTCTGCAGAAATAGTTTCTATAGGCCAATGCAAGAAAAAAGTATGTTACTAAAGATATACCTTTCTTTGTACGTATGTAATTTTTTTATAAATTTGTGTTCTACTATGTCAAAATAGAAACTTGTGATTTGATACATTAATGTAAATAATAATGTGGTATATTTGTAAGACAAATCGGACCACTAAGAAAACAAAACGGAACAGTAGCGTGATTCGCTTACAGAAGTGAAAGATTCAAGTAATTATTGGTTTACACTTCCACTAGCTGCATGCATTACCCGGTTTTACTCGACCAGATTTAATAATGCCTTCAATTAATTTCTTTTCGTGCAATTAGGCTACACCATTTTTCGAATACGCCATCACCTGCCCGAGCAGATTGCGAGTCACCTTGTAAAAATTATATTATGCAGTTAAAGAATATTTTGTAGACATTTTTAGATAATAATTTAAAAATTAACTCACTTGCTGATAAATGTATAAATACAGTACTGAAAACATAAAAAGATAGGAATCTTGTTTAACATATATTGTTAATGTCAATGAAAAAAGTTAAATCATATGACCCGGAAAACATAAATATGTTTATGGATTTTATTTACTAGTAGTTGAAAGAACAGTAGACCTCGTAGTATATTCTTAATTAATATACGGACATCCTCGTAACTTTTCCGCAAATTTAACTGGTAACTGTACAGAAAATATTATCGGAAAGCTTCACTGGAACTTTTATGTTTTTTCTCCATTAAGCGGACAATATTACGACAGATTTCAGCCAGTATTACAACAAACAGCCAGCACCTAAATTATCATAGTTGAATCAGAGCCCGTTTTTGAAACGGAAGTGAATGGGAAAAAATCTTATACAAGGTACCTTCTTACCAAATTTTAAAACAATCGGCCAATAACTTTGATTAAAATTGCGTACACTCGTCATCGTTAAATCAGGAACTGCCATCTTGAAACGGAAGTAAATAGAAAAATTACATAAAATCACATGCCACATTGCATTATAAATCACATTATAAATTACACATTTAAATCACATCACATTTTAAATTACATTATAAATCACATATCATTAGGGATTTATACAAGATATCTACGTATCAAATTTCAAAACAATCGGTCAATGCGTTTGGCCAAAACTGCGTAACAAACAAACCCAAACCAAGTACTGAATGATCCAGTTGAAACAAAGACCTAGTCAATGAATACAGGATAGATTCTGTATTCACTGCGCTCGTTCAATTTAGATGCGTTTTAAGGTTGTTTTTAGACAATAAGAAAGTATGCCATAGTGTATAGGCATTTCATATAAAAATACAGTACGTAAGTGTAGCCTGACAAAAATGTTATTACATTTACAAATGGTCAGGGTGTGTATAGTAAGTAAAAATTAAACAATATAAAAAGGCAGTTATTAAAATGTAATTCGTCGAATTAAAATATGTTTAACTTTCCCCAAAATAAAATCATTTTCCTTTCGAGAATCGGGTATTTTCAAAGCCTGTCCACATACGGCTGCATAATGCAACAATTAATTATTAATTTTATTTGACGACTGGGAATTGCAAAAACCCTGATTCAGTACCTAATGTGTGTGTATGCGAAATGTGTAACTGCACGAAATAGTTTAAAATACTCTATTGTACAAATCGATTTTATAGATATCGATTAATAAAGTTACAAATCTTTAAAAAATATATTAATATTTACCATTCTTTAAAAGATTTTTTGTTCCTTCAAACAAATTTGGTAAACAAAATTTGATTGTGACCATTATGTTGTGTATTAATTTAATATGACAATAAAATCACTAAATAATAATAATTAAAAAAAGCGAGGTAGTATCCAATATTTAAGAAAATTATATAATGTAATGATTATTAAGTACTGACAAATATTATTTTATAAATAAATATTTACATTGCAAACATAATTTTAATCAGTTTTATTATTTACATTTTATAATTTAAATTATTATCATTATCTTTTATTTAAAAAATGTTGCTATTTCTTGTGGCATCAAGAAACAATCAGTTTGTGCATATTCTTGATTCGAATCTACAATTTCACTGTTCGTAATCTACAATAGTTTCTAAAGTATTGCGAAATTATATTTTTCCCCATACAAACAGTATATAAAGTTTTTACTTTAAAAGTTTAAGATTCTGCTTAAAGTCAGATATTTACGTGCATTTCTAACTTAAGACGAGATTTCTAAAATATTTTATGTTTTAGTAAAAAAAACCTAGAAAAAACATATAAATATTTTATGTAATATTCTATACTTTAAGGTCGTCTTTTCGAACTTTGTTGATTGAAGGATGATTTTTTTACAGATATGTCTGGTAATTATTACTTACGTATTTGTGAAAACTTTCAAATTTCCATCGGTTACAAGAGCAGAAAAAAATTATCGTGTACTAACAGACTGGTTCTAAACAAAGCCAGATATACCACGAAGTTTTTTTCCTTATTTTAACCAATAGAATTATTTCTCGAAGTTGTGTTAGATAATTTCCATTACCCTGTATAAGAAAACGTATTTCAATCGTTTCTAATAGTTGAGTTAATTTTAACAGATTTCAATATGGACACCTGTGTATATATATATATATATATATATATATATATATATATATATATATATATATATATATATATATATATTACAATAAATATAAGATACACAGAAAAATTTTAAAGTTTCGTTACTGAAGACAGTGTGTTAATACGACTGAATAAAAAAAAAAACGCTATGGAAGCAAATTTCCAAAACATATCATCATAATATTTTTGTTTATTGTAAATTATATTGAATATCTGATTTCACAATCATAATCAGCTATTAAATCTTCAAAATATTTTTTTCAATTTTTACCTTTGCCCCTTTATTGGGGGGTTACAACTTTTTAGGGCTCGGTGGTCGATGTGGCTAAGGCACCGGTCAGTCTGCTGCGTCTCTAAACTGTGCACCTCAAAGTTGTTTGTTCAAGCCGCAGTTACTCTCTTTGTAACGGTAGTTAATGCTGTTCATTCATCCTTATTAATATAACTGGGCACGTTAATGCATATTGTATGGGCAAAAAAATGCTTATTGATTTTGTAATAAATTTCTAAATAAAATTTAAGCAACTGTAACGAATTAGACATGGTTATATTGTTGTGGGAAAGTTCGGTTTATCAGAAGAAATGTTTGCAATTAATGTTGCTATACCTTATATAATGTATATACATTATAAATGTTAATCACAGAAATAAATAACAGATTTTCTAGCTGTGTTAAAACTTTGTGTTTACCGAACTCAGTTACCCGATTCCTTTTTTTTCAATTTAACCCTGAACTCTAAATATTTTGTAAATTTTGAAGGAGTAATTATTTTCTAAATGTGAAAATTTGAAATGAAACGAATTAAGAGCATTCGTTTGTTATTGGTGCATCGCCTACAGCTGATCTTAGGAAATATATTTCGTGGGGGTAGTACAGAATCGTGTAAATAAAGTAACATAACAGCTTATTGGAAATTATCAGCCTTAGGTTACAGGGAAAAGGATTTATCCCAGCGTTTATTTGAAAATTCTAATAAGGAAAATGTGCCACAATAATTAATATAATGTTTTTTATAATCTGAAAAACCGAAAAAGGATTTCGTACTTTTTTATTTACTTAATTCATTCTTATTCAAATTTTTACAAAATTTTAATTATGAACAATTTAGTTGTGAAATATATTTGAGTAAAAGACTAATATTTAATTAATAGTCTTTGTGTAAAATGTTCTGTTTTTAGGGAATATCCATCGGAAAAATAAGCAATTGAAAGTATATTATGGTAAAACCCAGGCCCGTGACCAGTAGTAAACTAGCCACTTTCAAAATGACAACTATTAATCTTTCTCTAAAAAAATAACAAAAACATATTTACTTTTTTTCTAAATCCAATTTTCATTTCATTTTTATAGTAATTTGGAACCATAAAACACAACAATTGAACAATAAAATTGTGTACAATGTTTCTAAAATATTTAATATTCCAAAAACCACCTGTTTAACGAGATCGTCGACTTAAAAATTTATTCTCGTAACTGTAGTGTTTTTCATATACTATTGCGCTAAGCATTTTGTACCACAAATAAGGACGTGCGTTACTCAAACTACATGTATGGGGTTTGTCAAAACACCAGGAAACACTCAAGCCCTTACACTTCTCCATTTTAAAGCTTTACAGTAAAATAAAACCAACTTAAAAGCGATAAAAATTCTGTAAACAAAATTCCAGGAACAGTACAAAGTATACTCGTGAGAGTGTAGCACAATGCAGGCATATATGACAAATATAATTGTGCGTGTACAAAAACAGCTGATAGCTAAAAAAACATTGTTAAAAGTAATATTAAACTATTACTGTTACACTAGGTTTAATTAGTAAATATTTCATTAATGTACAATTTATAATTCAGTGATTAATTTTATAGGTTATAATTTTAAATACGTAAGTAGAAAAAAGTGAGGCCTATTGTAATAATAAAGAAGCTAAATTCAATGAATGACATTACTTTACAATAATTAAGATCTTCTTGCTGTATGCTATTGGTTTCAATATTTCAGTAAGATACAATGTTAAAATTCAGTCATTAATTTTATAGGTTGTAGTTTTAAATACGAATGTAGAACAAAGTAAGGTATATTGTATTAAATAACCTAAATGTAACAAATGATATTGCTTTAAAATAATTAAGTACTTTTTTTAGTACATTGTTGTATATTATTCGTTTCTTTTTTTCATTAACTAAGAAAGATCGTACGGGCCGACTAGTGTAGAATTGAGACATTTTTCTTGTAGTTAGTGGTAAAGCGCAAAGAGTAAAGTTTTTCCTGATTTACTTTTAAAACATAAACATATAATTGTGCATATTATGTGTTGTGTGGGTGAGCAATTTGTAGAAGTAAAAATTCGAATAAAACGTATTGTGATAATTGATAACGCATGCACATTGTGCTAAACTAACGCAGTTGCTCTCTCATAAAATCGGAAATGTCCGTCCAGTGTAACGCACGGTGCAGCATCACTACGGCCATCAACTGTTTCATACGGCTCCAGTAAAGTATGATTAAACGTTATCACAAAGTTCATGTTGTCATTTTACAACGTACAGCGCTCATGTTCGTACATTTTGTACGGCATAATTTGTTTGCAGTCATCCTGCGGATTCATGTCCTATATAAAACGCAAACTACGTGTCCTGCAATCTAGAGTGTCCTTTAGTCCTTTATCCTGTGTTATAGCTGCAGAGGTTATTAAATTTAAGAGCCCATGAAACAAAGTGGCTAATTTACTTTATTTGCATGTCTTAAGTTGTATAATAAGCGTAACGGTTTACTATCAAACTAGCGTTGGAAAAATAAAGACTCCCACACAGCTGTCTAGTGAATTTATTAAATTACTTTTGAAACTGTTTTTGAAAACCTTGGTTTCACAACCATAATCAGCATCCATATCTGCATATATTAGCCCTAATATTGTAAATTATCAAATTACATTGAAAGTACAACAAATGAAAAACTAAAAGTATATTGTTAATTTCAAAATTAAAAAATAACGTATATAGACCTTAACGCTGATTACGATGTTGAAATCAAATTTTCAAAAAATTTTCAGGAAAAATATAGTGAAATTTTAAAGTTTTGAAATAGCAGCCATTTTGAAACTATTCAATAGATTTTGCTGGATAACCCGGCAGCGCATCTCTGTGCGTACAAATACGATCCCGTTCCTTTACACGCAGCGGGACACTGTTACGATTAGAGATAAGATTGTCAATGCTATCACTGCTACTGAGAACACTGTAGAGCAGTGAGTAGTTGTGGTTGCTCTTCAACTACCCTGCTATCTGTTCTCTGGTCTGATATTTGTTTTACAAGGAAATTTACGCGCACAAAGCATTAATAAAAGAATACGGAAATTATATGAAACAAAAATTAGCCTATTATTGATTTTTATTAATTAATAATATATCGCTTATTTTACTATAACCAATAGTTTAAGCCCATTTGTTTTCTTTTCTTTTAATTAAGTAGATGAAAAGCTTATTTCTATTTTTAATAATTGATCATAGTTAAATGTGCTCAAATAATGATTAAAAAAATTATTATTTATTTCTTATTTCATGATTTCCAAGGTTTATATGTGTTAAATTTTTGTATTTACTTTTTCTTTACACGGACTAATGTGAAAATATCTAAAATATTTTTCCTATTGTTTCAATTATACTATTGCTTTGTTAATTATTTTCTAAACATAATAATATTTATTTTGAACAAAATCAATTATAGTAAATTTATTTATTTACCAATATAAATATTGTCAGGCAGGATACTTAAAATATTATATTTTTTCAAAATAAAAAATTGTTTGCAAATATTTTATTATATTCCTATATTTCCATTTTACATTTTGGTAATAATAAATATTTTTCGTTAAAAATTTACTAGTATAGAGTATACAGCACTAAATAGCGAGTAGCAATACATAGCGCAAGGTAGCATGTTGTCTTATTTGTAAACTGTGATTAAATCACTGCTCATTTCATTAACTGCTATGAGCAGTTCATTAACTGCTAACAGGATATCGCTCTTAAGCCCACCACTAACTAAGATTGCTCCACATAAGGAGTTCTGCCATGAAGGAGCATAGGGACACGTCCGGACGTGCTTCCTGCACTGTGGGAACGGTTCTTTAGCCAATTGAGTAAAATTAGTATATCCAATTCAAAGAGTGAGTAAATAAAGATGCTTAGTAGCCGAAATAAAGCATTTCCTTTGGGTATTGCGAAAATGGAATTACCCACTCAGCGAAATGAGCATATTTATTCGCTCATTGCTTAAAATAAATGCTCAATTAGCAGAGTGAGTAAAACCATATTCGCAATCCGCTGAAAGGGTACAAATTTCTGGCAATGCCCAATTTTGGCAAATGCAATTAACACACACACACACACACACACACACACACACACACACACATATATATATATATATATATATATATATAATTATTATTATTATTATTATTATTATCTGCGTATAGACCCTGTTGGATCACGCAAAGCACTCCGACTCATGTCTTGTTCCTTCTAATCTTCCACACCTCCCTCATCCTGTCCCCATGGATCCTCTTCCGCTCCTCCGTCCATTTTACCCCTGCTCTCTTTGGGATTTCATTCTCTGGGACCTTCCAACCGAGCATCTTTCTCCTGTATGCGTTCCTGTCTTAAACGTCTGTTGAGTCTATTTCTGCGACATGTAGGTCTATTCTGACTTGTGCGATACACGACGTTATTGATTTGACTCCTTGTATATACTTAAGGATTCTATTGGCAAGTCTCGTTGTTGGGAGGCTACTGATGTGTCCATAGAACCGAAGCCTCCTTCTTCTGATATCTGCTGCCAGGTTCGATATCTTCTCTGTAGTCTTCCGGAGTGCAACCTGTATCCATCTTCTGTTAATCTCGGACCAAGGATCGTCCTCAAGATTTTGCGTTCTTCCTTCAAAATATCCTCCATGTGTGGAGTGCTAGCATCTCGCTTGCATATAATACCTCCGGTTTTATGACTGTGTTGTAGTGTCTGATTTTTGTGTGCGTCGACATACATCTCTTATTGTAGATATCACGCGTTATACCAAGAGCCCTCTTCATTCTCAGTAGCCGAACCCTTTGCGCAGCCTTCTCGCCACCCGTGGGTTCAAGAATTTCTCCCAGATATTTAAAGTGTTTGACTCTGTTTATCTTACCATACTTTGTGTTTAGTTCTTGAATATTTAATTTTGAACAGAAGAATTCGGTTTTTTTAAACGAGATCTGTAGACCGACCCTCTCTGCACATTCCTTTAGGACTTCTATCTGTTTAATCGTTGTTGTTTCATTATCTGTGAGTATGGCTAGGTCATCTGAAAAAGCTAGGCACGCGATTTCTGTGTTGTCCTTAGGTCTTCCAAGTCGATATATATATATATATATATATATATATATATATATATATATATATGTATATATATATGTGTGTGTGTGTGTGTGTGCGCGCGCGCGTGTAGTTTCACGTTCCATTAAATCTATTACATGAAGAACTGAACATGTTTATTACTTAGTGTTAGGCGTTCAATCGTTTCAAATAGTAGTAATTAAATTCTTAAAACATTCAAAAAGTGTATTAATTTTTTAAATACATCTTCATTAATGTAATAAACTTGAAAATCAGCTTAAAACATTTTAAATAATAAAATCTTGTTGAAATTACAACAGGAAGTAGGTGTCACAGTTCAGTTACGTACTTCGATGAAATTTGAAAATAAAATAGTAATATTTACAGATTTTAACAACGTTCTCAGTTTATCTTTATATTGTTTCGATATGTAATTTGTATCGAAGTACTTATCCACGTATTGTTATTTTTTGTTACTACTTAAAACAATTTTTCCCCACAAGTTAGCAATCTTTTAAAATTTCTACTCGATTTGTAGGTCAGTTGTAGTACTAATGTTATCGTAAGTAGGTAGTTGTAAATATGAATCTGGTGTTGATGTTTCATTAATTTCCAGTAATAATTCGCCTCAGTTTTTCGATTATCTGACAGATACCGGGTAGTGTGGGGTGAAATGGAAAATTTAAATACGTCAAAATGTAACGAAACATAGACACAATTGTTTGTTGGTAAATGCAAATCCACTTGTCGATCACCCGTGACAGACCGTCGGACTTTGTTAGATATATATCAGCTGGGAGAATCGCATAAACAAATCTGTCTAACAGCTGAATGGGTATTAAAGATAATCTGGAGAAACGTGATGGCATGTGAATGTTTGAAAATTCGGATTCTGAAAACGAACAAAAAAATCTACAAATATTTGTAGACAGTGTTAACTTTAGATTTTCATTATGAAAATAGTTATTGGAGTGGATATAATATGAACATGTGACTTTAAATAAACGTCGATCCTGACTTGCAGGTCACCTTTGGAGGAAAGAAGTTTATATATATATATATATATATATATATATATATATATATATATATATATATGTGTGTATATGTGTGTAAACGCTCTTCTTGTTAACACGTTCACGTTCGCAATTTCAGTTGGATTTGATTCATATTACAAAAAAAATGTATTTTAGTAAAAGCTTTGACAAGTTTTTTAACCAAAAATGTTCATTTAACAGTTTAAAAATGACAATTATCTCAAATATTTCAAAATGAGTAACTTTTTCGTCTTAAATATTTTTGAAAATCTGTTTTGACCATCGTATACAAAATTTAAAGCTGCATAAGTTAGAATTTTGAATTAAAAAACTTTTAAGTAATGGAACTGAATCTGACGGCGTTAAGGGTTCATGTTTTCTTATTTTCACTGTAAGTAAAAAAACATTATATGCTAATCTATTAATATAGAACTTGAATGTTTAGACCTGTACAGTTTGAAAGCTTAAAGGTGTAACATATGCAGATTGTTATGTTGATATTTAATGATGGTGAAATACGATTTTCAAAAGAGGGTAAAGTAACAAAAATGACGTCCCCCAGCTCTTTCTCTCTCTCTCTCACTCTCGCTCTCTCTTTCTCTCGCTCTCTGAAACTTAAAAAAAGAATACAATATATGTTTTATAATATTAGATTGAAAGGTTCGGGTTAAAATGTTGTGGTTTGTTTTATAATTATGAAATTTTGTTGTTTTCCCCTTTTCTGTTGTTAGCAAAATATTTCCGAAACAAATGTTTTGTAAAGAATATCAAATACTTCGTGTTTGTAGTGTATCATAACGAAACTATTTTAAATTATTTTATTGAATTTAATAAAATCTGAGTAATGTTTTTGTTATTTGTTTACTTTTTTATTATTATATTTTTAAATAAAACTGTTTGAAAAGTACTGACATATTTTTCAGTTATATTTCAGTTATGATAGTCATATTTTAGTATCAAAAGTTCATATAGTTTTTTTATCTAGTAAGAGTGGATTCACGTGACTACAGTGTAAAAACAATTGTTTGGAGTATTAACAAACAGTCCAGTATAAACTTAGTGTTAATGTGTACTTCACTTGTAGTTCATAAAACTTGTTTACATAAAAAACTGAACAAATAATTCTAAAATACGCATTTTTTATTACAGTAGAGCGCCATTTGTCAATTATCAGGAAAATAAAATTAATTTTGAATTAAAAATTATTAAATCGACAAGTTTTTATCTTTTTGTGAATAATGTATAGCGAATATACTGTCGATAGGAAATTGTCCATACTCATTACCTACCTGTATTTTTACTTTTCCTAAAACGTTAAGAACCCACATTTAAATGTTTTGAACTCATTAAGTCTATGACTGCTTTACTGTTGTTTAGCTTACAATGACGTAACGCGTAACATTTAAAATGTTTTGATCTCATTAGGTCTATTACTGCTTTGCTATTGTTTAGCGTACAATGACATAACGCGTAACATTTAAAATGTTTTGAGCTCATCAGTTCTATTACTGCTTTACTATTGTTTAGCGTACAATGACATAATGCGTAACATTTAAAATGTTTTGAACTCATTAGTTCTATTACTGCTTTTCTATTGTTTAGCGTACAATGACATAACGCGTAACATTTAAAATGTTTTGAGCTCATTAGGTCTATTACTGCTTTACTATTGTTTAGCGTACAATGACATAACGCGTAACATTTAAAATGTTTTGAGCTCATCAGGTCTATTACTGCTTTACTATTGTATAGCGTACAAGAACATAACGCGTAACATTTAAAATGTTTTGAGCTCATTAGGTCTATTACTGCTTTGCTATTGTTTAGCGTACAATGACATAACGCGTAACATTTAAAATGTTTTGAGCTCATCAGGTCTATTACTGCTTTACTATTGTTTAGCGTACAAGGACATAACGCGTAACATTTAAAATGTTTTGAGCTCATTAGGTCTATTACTGCTTTACTATGGTTTAGCGTACAATGACACAACGCGTAACATTTAAAATGTTTTGAGCTCATTAGGTCTATTACTGCTTTACTATTGTTTAGCGTACAATGACATAACGCGTAACATTTAAAATGTTTTGAGCTCATCAGGTCTATTACTGCTTTACTATTGTTTAGCGTACAAGGACATAACGCGTAACATTTAAAATGTTTTGAGCTCATTAGGTCTATTACTGCTTTACTATTGTTTAGCGTACAATGACGTAACGCGTAACATTTAAAATGTTTTGAGCTCATTAGGTCTATTACTGCTTTGCTATTGTTTAGCGTACAATGACATAACGCGTAACATTTAAAATGTTTTGATCTCATTAGGTCTATTACTGCTTTTCTATTGTTTAGCGTACAATAACGTAACGCGTAACATTTAAAATGTTTTGAGCTCATTAGGTCTATTACTGCTTTACTATTGTTTAGCGTACAATGACATAACGCTTAACATTTAAAATGTTTTGAGCTCATTAGGTCTATTACTGCTTTACTATTGTTTAGCGTACAATGACATAACGCGTAACATTTAAAATGTTTTGAGCTAATTAGATCTATTATTGCTTTACTATTGTTTAGGGTACAATGACGTAACGCGTAACATTTAAAATGTCTTGAGCTCATTAGGTCTATTACTGCTTTGCTATTGTTTAGCGTACAAGGACATAACGCGTAACATTTAAAATGTTTTGAGCTCATTAGGTCTATTACTGCTTTACTATTGTTTAGCGTACACTGACATAACGCGTAAAATTTAAAATGTTTTGAGCTCATTAGGTCTATTACTGCTTTACTATGGTTTAGCGTACGATAACGTAACGCGTAACATTTAAAATGTTTTGAGTTACTTTACTGTTATTTTAGTCATTTTTTACTTTTTTCGAAATTACGGTCACTTTTAGTCAGAAAAATCGGCGGTTTACCGCCAATTATTTGTTTTACGCGAAAAAAAAATTATTAGTTTCACGAAATTTTGGTGATTACAAATGAACAACAATTTCAATCATCAATTGAATCTGTGAGCTTTTTTGAAGTAATGATTGTGAAATATGTAAATATATTTTTGTTTAAGATACTCTTGTGCTAATTAGGTTTTTTTGTTACAGGTAATGTTGCAGTAATGACTCTTTTTATCATTTCATGTTTTTGTAAGTAGCTTTAAATTAATTATGGCTTAATTTTTTTTCATTTACCCACTCAGTATATTATCTTGTATAAAGTGATCGTAGAAAAAATTGCCATTATGCTCCATTGGTTTTAGTAGATATAAGGTCACGTGTCTATTTAGAGCTAAAATCAAAACTAATGTTTTACCGTCTGCCAGTCAATGTGACTACTTAAATAGCTAAAGACTAAGAAAAAATTGATTTTTATTGACTATATATTTCACCCATTATTTAATAATTATTGAAAAGTGTAAATATCCTTTTAAATTATTTTTGGTCAATTTATCCTACTCTTTAATGTTTGCTGGGCTGCAAAATACATCTACCCAAAACGACTCGGTTTTAACAATATTTCGATAAATGCTTATGAGTCGCCTTATCGTATACAGGAACCATAAAAAATACGTGCATGTGTGTGTGTATTTTATATATACTTTATTAGTATTTAAACAAAATAATATTTTATGTGTTAATATCCTCAAAAATCTGATTCAGAAACTAAGATAATTTTAAATCGGTCTAGTTTCCCAAAATGCATCATGTTTTGCTCAAATTTTAAACAGATATGTAGATTTCGAATTCAAGTTAGTTCAGCATCTTTGAAATAAAATATATTTTTCTGAGTATTAATTTGAAAAAACCTAAACTATTTGTTTTAGATAAATTTTTTAATCGTATTTAAAAAAATAAAATTTGGTATACTGGATTGATTTTTATTACAGTAAAGAATAAAAACAAAATCTGACCAACTGATATTTTAAATTTTTCGTCCCATTTTTTTTATCGATAGTTTATCATCCAAATGTTTTGGGAAATAATTGCATAAAAAAAGAAATACAGTACGAAAACATTAACATAAGTGTGTTCAGAAAAAAAAGTCACTAGGTAAAAAGACACGATATTTTTGGCAAATACCGAACCAAAAGTGGTTCAGTCAGTCAGGAAGTAAGTCTTGTGGCGAAAAATAATTAATAATGTATCGAAAAAAAATATAATTTTTAATTAAAATAACAAACTTAATACAAATTTAACTTAGAATTAAAAATAAATATCATTTCAATTTAAAAGGGGCTGAAATTTTAAGGGGCTGAAAAATGTAGGCGTTTCCAACAGAATCCTTTAGAAATTTGAGAAAGGGAGCAACAGATGACTAGGTTAGGCCTTCCCTTCACACTGATCTTTCGCCAAGCAATAAGCTGCTTGTTAGCTTCTGAATAAGTCACATTTCCTGTTTGTTTGTTTTCCAAAAATATTGGGTCTTTTCATTTTTGTATATATAGTTTGTATTATTTTAAAATAGGACTAGTGTTCATATTTTATTGTCTAGAGTGGCTTTTTGTCGGTGATTGTAATTCCTTTTGAAAAATATTTGTATTAATTTTAGTTCTTAAATTTTCAAACTGTCCACGTTTTGTAAACATTTTACTATCTGGTACTAGGATCACTTTATTCTACAAAAATTATCATTTTACTCAATATTGTGATCATATGAGATTAGTAAATTTGGGAAAGATGGAACATAATATAAAACATTAATAGCATTAGCCTTGAACGTTTTTTTACTGTTTTTAGTTTAGTATTATTTTCGTAATATAGGCCAAAACGCATAGTTTATACTCTAATTTTTAGGTTGTAATTTTGTTTTGCCGGTGAAAAACCGATGGGGTTATCATCGCCGTTTTAGGTTTTAAAATTGAAAAAAAATGTTTTACTGCATGCACAAATGTTGGCCTATGTCTAAATAAAAAGAAAGTGATATTAATATTAACATACTTTTTGAAGTATTTTCATATATTTTGAAACAAAATTGTTATTACAATGTTCAGTATAATGATCTGCCTTCCCTAGCTTCGTCAATTCTAATTTCTTTGAAGCGTTTCAGAAAACCTACATCTTCAAAAACTATATCTATACTCACCTTTTGATAAAAACATATCAATAAATAGGACGGGCCATAATATTGGTGACCAGTATAGATATAGTTTTTGAAGATGTAGGTTCTCCGAAACGCGTCAACGAAATTAGAATTGACGAAGCTAGGGAAGGCAGATCACTATAATGAACATAGTGATAATAATCCTAGCAGAAAAGAAGAAGAATATAAAAAGAAAATTTTTATTTTTATTAAAAGAACAATATTTACAACATTGCACATATACAAAATGACAAGATGGAAACCAGACAGATAACTAATTTCAACTGTTAATGGTAATTAAATAGCTGATATAATTTGATTATGTACATGTTTTGGAATTAGCTTTCTTACGTGAACTTTAAGATTGTGTTTGTTAAATTGCTCCCGTAAATTCACATTGCACTGTTAAAATTGCTCACATTGCAATGCAAATCTTCTTAAGGCGGAGCGATCAACAAGGAAAGGTTAAACTGATCAGGCTGAAATTCACTTATACAACCTATATCGAATTAGTCGGCCCATTACGTTACTGTTTGTTATACTTCGTTCAACGAAAAAGTAAAAGCAATTTAATTTAAGAAAAATCCTTTTCAATAACAATTCGATTTCAGAAAATTTACTTAGGCGCGCCTAGGTAACAAAGCTTTCATTCGACACTTGGATTGTTTGCTTTCAAGTAGTGCAATAAATCATCGCAGTTTAAACAATCCGAATATGAAATGAGAAGCCAAACAGATGGTGGCGCAGCCTGGCGGATTATTTAGCAAACAGCAACAAACTTCCGGTTAACAAAACACGCAAATCAGCTGACTGCGCGATCCATAAATTAACATACGATTGAAAGTTCCGCTTCCGTTTTGCCAAGTTTGTTATTAAATTAGGCTTAAATCTGGGAACAGAATAAAGTAAGTCAGCAAAATAATGTTTCCAGTGAAGTTACAAAGTTAAAAAAAAACTTGAATTAATACTTTTTTGGATTAGGTAAAAGCAAGCGCTTAGTTGCAAAATTATCCTTTCAACTTTCCATTACTATAAAAAGTGTTAGTCTGTTTTCATATTTTAGTTTACATTTCTTCTTGAATCGCTTTAACTGATCATTGTTGGATAGTTAATTTTGACAGAGGTTATAGTTTCGTACTTTTATTGGTATTTGCTTACATTTTTCAAACCAGTGATTTAATATAAAGTTTTTTATAGTGAACACAATGTCTTATTTATATTATTTTGAAAAGTAGTAGAATATTTTTTAATATCTAGAATATTTTGATTTACGTGAATACAAATGTTAGGTTACGTTATTGTAATGAATATTGCTATTTCTTCAAAATATGTTTACATCATTTCAGGAAAACGGTTTCGGGCCGCCTCGGTGGCCTAGTTGATGGCGTACTGGACTTTCACCCCGAGGACCCGGGTTCGATTCCCGGCGAGTGCTTGGCATTTTCATATGCTATAAATCATCCCATCGTCTGCATTAGCCCAAGTGTGCACAATAGTCGGATGTTAAAAAAAAACGTGGAACCTTGACCTTTAAATGAAGGCTGATCCTGACCTCTATATCACTTTTTAGGAGGCGTTAAAATTCATATATATATATTCTGATTCTGTTCTGTTATTTTTGATTCAACAAATCTACTGCATTACAGTATACTGACGCATTACACCGCATAGATAACTCAATCCACAGTGGAGTTAGTAACCTGGACCTAGGATAATATCGGGATCAATAATAGATAATTGCTACAGATATAGGTAATTGCAAGGCCTGGGCTAGAGGCTAGCTATTGACATAGTTATCTGTTAGAATATTTACAGAAACTAATTGAACTAAACATTTCTGTTGGCGGGCTTTTCACTTTTTGTATGAAGGAGAAAATATAAACTTAATTAGCACAAATAACATGTAAAAAAGCGTCACGCTTGCCTTATACACATTATTAGTATTGTTGAAGTTAATATAAGTCTACCAGTAAGCTGATTGTTTATAACGCATTCGTGGCTTAATATTATTATTTCTATTTACAAAACTAAAAGATGTTAGCTCAAAACCCTACCTTTAACGTTAAAATGTCTTTGTTTCAAATTATATTTATAAATAAGTTGAATAATAAATACTGACTTATATTATAACTGGCCCAGCCTTCATAATTATTTGAGCATGAATTGTAAAACATTGATAAGTTATATTTCTATGTTGTGTAGGTATAGATGTCCTTTCATTTTAATAGCATTTTTGTTTAATTTGAATTCAGCCATAAGATCAGTAATATTATTTTACCAATACAAACTAACAATGAATAATGTCCACCAGTAATAATCGTCAACTGTTACTTTTTTCTCAATTGTATGCTTAATTTTTTTAAAAAAATTTATAGGTTTTTTTTTTACTTACAGATACTATATTTTAAACTCAATTGGTGTAAAACGTCCACAATTTTAAAAAGAATTCAAAGATTTCATTTTTAACTACAAACCTATTAACACAATTCTAACATGGCGACATGAAGATGTGTAGAAATCTGGTGACGTGATGGGAAGAAGTAAAAAAGCATGATATTTATCATGCAAAAAAGCATTTTGAATAAAAATAAAAATTGATACGAACATTTATTTTAGTTTTTTTAACCAAACTCGTACTTAAAAATTTGCTTTTTTCATCCTTTTCAAAATTACTATCATTCAAACTCATTTAGTTATAACAAAAACTGTTATAAATTATGATGAAAAACTGCATCTATGAATATTAGCAAATTTCCATTTAAAAATGAGCTATGGGCTGGCCATAACACTCTATAAGAACTACCCGATAAGTTTGTATGTGTGTGTTTCTATTTTTTTAAATTTAATTATTCTTTTTCAAAACTTTCTTTTTAATATTCACATCGAAATCATAATTTTGAATTTTCAAAATCCGTTCAAGTTAAGAAATTTATTTCGACAACGGTCAGGGTTAACTTTTCTATTTTAAGTTTAATTACAAAATTTAAAATTGTTATATATATAATTGCTGATTACGATTGTAAAATCAGAATTTCATAAAAGAGAAAGACAAAAAAATATTTCAGGAAATTCACTTTTGTCACATCAGTCATACATCTGCATGACACAATTAATTTAAATTTTCAAATTTTATTAAAAATACTAAAATTAACATTGAAAGCAGTTGCTTTAAGCCTAATATTTTGAGACGAATGCATTTTTCCACCACTTTCTGTCATGCTTGCAAACAATATTGTGTTAATTAATATTCTCTCTCTACTCAAATTTTTTTCAAACACAGACACACATACACGCGCGCGCACTCACACATCTATAACATTCGATTTCAAACAGACATTCAGATAAGCTTCCAAAACTTATACTACAATAAATTATTTTGCAATGAAAATTCCTAAGGAAGTAATTGTAACTGAACTAGGTTTATATTATTTTTATAAACCCGCTCACTTGAACAACATATATTTTGAAGTGCCATTATCGTCGTCGCAATCTTTAATAACCATCGTTTCCGGAACACAAAGTAGTATAATTTTACAAATGCCAGATCATTGAGCTGAAGTGGCATACAGAGCAAATAAATCCATAGTTTTAAATAATGTTATATCCAAGTATCTTTTCAGTTATGAAAAATATTGTAAGTAGCAAAATGACGCTGGGATATCTCATTAGTGAGGTGTTCTCTTCATTTCAGAATGAAAAATGAATTTTAAAGACCTTAGAACATTTAAATAAAATCGAAATTAAAAAAAGGTCATTCGTCGAAAGAGGGTTGAATAAAAATGATAATTTAGACGTCATTAAAATCAAGGGAGGTAGGCTCAAGACAAGCTCTCTCTTTCTTTTTATCTTTACAATAAATATTTCTTTGATGAACCGAATTAAAACCTTTTGAAAGTCCTTCTTATTCATTTACTGCTGACATTTAGGAATGAACCTTTTATTATTTTACCTTTTCAAGCTTCATTAGAATCATTTAGCGGTTACTTAATTTTATTACAAACACAATATTTTACAAAGCGATTTCTCATTAACCCAAATAATCAAAAATGTTGATTTTTCCTCAATGTAAGAGTCGAAGTGGCCGAAGCACTGGTTAGCCTGCCATGACTTTGGACTGCACCTCAACCTAGTAGGTTCGTGAAAGCAGTTCCTGCCGTACGCTTCATCATTTTTGTTAATTGCGATCCCTTGTTTTCATTACACTGACTTTATACCAAAAAAAAAAAAATATATATATTTCAATATATAATCAATCAAAATGTTACAAATCATAACTCAATTCATTTGATACCAAACAGTTTGCAATAACTCGAACCTGTGCGCAGTCCATAAATACAACTGGCATAAAGTAAAGAAGTTAAAATATTTTAATAAATGTTTCAGTAAACCTTACATATCACAAAATTGTTTAAGATTCTTTTTAAACCACTCATTCTTATGTAATTCAACATCAAAAAACCTTATTTATAAAGTTCGGCAACTTTCATGGCAATAATTTCCCTATTTTGTTTGCTGCCAACTTTGGAATAACTTAATTTACCAGCTTAAAGACCATTAAATCACCGAGGCTAAATGGATCGGCTAAATTTTGGGCGTTTCTGAATAATATCGCAAGTAGTTTTTTTGCGTAGAAATAGGTGGGCAACAATGTTGATTGTTTTTTTAAAACCTGTATCTTTGTTGTTTGTAGAGAGAAAGTATTGTCATAGCATGGAAAATTCGAAATGACAAGACACGTTTATATAGAAAGCTTAACCTTTTTTCTGAAATTTTTTTCCAGTTGTTTATATTTACGTATTTCGTAACATATTTTAATGTTCTTTTTTTTGTATACAAGGTCGACATTTTGGTAAAAAACATAATCTTTTACTGTTTTCTAGGCACCAGCATAGAGGAACTATCTATATTCAAATTTTAAAGTCTTTAATCTATAGAGTGATTCAACAATATTGTTTTTGTATTACAAAGTAATTCAAAATCAATTAAAGTCAATTAAAGTTCTGCCAATGAATTCAAAGAGGATAAAACTTACTTGTCACGTGATTAATTCTTCTTAGTCCTCATAAGACAATTTTTTAAAATAACTTAAAAATGTCTAATATGGGCTACTATTTTTACACTATTTTGAAATCCCTAACTAATAACTAGTATAAGGAAAAATCTCGTACTAAATTCAATGTGTGCGAATAGGCAAGACTTTACACTGGCTAATAGAACGCATGAGAGAAACCGGTTACCTCGTTAATTTAAATAAAAAAGACAAATGCCGGAGAGTTGCATATTTTTAACATAATTATTCTGTTTTAGGGTAAAATTAACTTTTGGTCTTAATTTATTTTGTGGTGTATAATACGTTTTTATCAAAAACAGTCAATAAAATTTTAGGTGATTAGTAAATCCACTGGCAGGTGATGTTTGGATTAGACCCCTTATTCTTGTAACAACAGAAAAAACATCGTGAAAAAATTTCCTAAACAGCACCACAATATATATACCATAAATACAAGAAATTATTAATAATATAATATATTAACTTTAATGTTTGTTAAAATAATAATAATCTCAGACCCTCAGTGATCTCGCTAACGTGATGGAAGTGAATTTCTAAAAGATTTTCTTCACCTTTTTGAAAATCTGGTTGCACTGTAATAATCAATATTTTATACTTAAAAAGTAATTTTAAAATAGAAAATTAAACCTGACGCTGGAAAATTAGTTTTTTTAAAATATTAACGGATTCTGAGAATTCAAAAATGCTGAAGAGTCGTTTTTAAAGCTAATTACGATGGTAAAATCGGTTTACAAGAACATTTAGGGCAAATAAGCTATACATTTTTGAATTTGAAATAAAGATTTGAAACTGTCGTCACACAGACATAATATAATACATATAAGCATTTTAAAGACCCATTTAAATAGCTCATTTTCCTAAAGAAAATTCGCTAAAATATAAATCTGTAGAACAATGTAGCTTACAGTTTTACTAGACACTGTACGGTATTTAAAACTCGTGTATCACTATTGCATACCCAGCGCCGTGCAATGGATCACATATTCTCGTTGGAAACTTGTACACATGTTAGAATCTTTGAATGGATATCATCGACTTATTTCCGTGTATTAGTTTTTTTTCGAAAACCTAACTCTACTTTCTAAAAGGTAAAATAGAAGATTGTTGAAGAACTGCTTTTTTTAGCGAATTTCAATTGGAAAATATATTAGTTGAGCGATTATTATTGTAAGGTTGAGGTCTTGTAGTCACAGTAAGGAGTGACTATAAAATGAAGGCTGACCCCGATAAGAAAGAAAAACGTTTAGAAAGGGTAGTTAAAAAAATGTTTGCGTAACATTGTTTTAAAACTGTCAGCAAAACAATTGCTTATTCGATATTTATTTTATTGAATAAACATTCCAGTACAAAGATTTTTTCCAATAAACATAACGTTTGAAAATACTTTGAGAATGACAATCGGAATGCCAACAAATATTTACTAATGACTTTTTTTGTAAAAAAAGTCTATATCTTTAAAATCAAAAGTATCTATGTTCATCCACAATAGTAATCTCAACTAATGCGTAGATTATTACGAAATTTTAAAACATACACTTTGGATACCGAGTCAGGATTTTTTGCAATTTCAGTCGTATCTTTGGATGGATCCAGCAGAAATTGCCGTCCCTCTATGGATTGTATAAATTTTTAGTTATCAATCGATTTATGATATTAACACTGCATTCATTTATATATTATTTATTCGATTAACATAACCACACAATTTTTCACTTATTTAAAATATTTGAAAGTATTCAGAAAGTAGTATGTATACTTTAAAAGTCATTAGAGTTGTTTTAATATTTTCAATAAGAATTTAAAATGCTAGTTTATGAATTTTTAATGCTGATTGTTTTGGTGAAATCAAAATAATAAAGGGAATAAAATGATTAATATAATGTAAAATTTTTAAAATTAATATTTTTTAAAACATTTCTGGTTGTCGTAGTTTTTAAACCCTTAAAGTGATTTCCTTGTGCAAAAAAATTGTCTAAGCTTTAAATAAAGTCAATTGTATGCATGTTTTAATCTCTGAACCAATTAGGATTAATTTTGAGAACACTAGAGAATAAAACAAACAAAACACACACACACACACACACACACACACACACACACACACACACACAAACATACCAATAGCCTATTTCCAAATGGAAATTTGCTAATAGAATTTGTATTAGAAAATGAGCTATATCATTGCAAGACCTATTTTCAGGACATTTGGAATGAGAGCTAATCTTAATATCTAGATCACTTTGTGATGATTTGTAAATATATATATATATATATATGTGTGTGTGTGTGTGTGTGTGTGTGTGTGTGTGTGTGTGTGTGTGTCTTTTAACCTGCTAATAAAATATTTTGAAATAACTGGGAACGTTTAAAAAATCATACTTTGTCTTAAATATTTTTCAAAATCTGAATACAACATCGTTTGCAGCGTTACAAACTGTATAAATTACCATTTTGAATCTTAAAAATCCATTGAAATAAAACATTTAATTTGACGATGGTTAGGATTAATTTTCGTGTTTTCAATGCAATTTTGAAGTTTGAAATGTTAATACTTCATACGCAGATTTTAATGCTGATTATGATGCTGAAATAAGGGTTACAAAAGGGTAAGATTAAAAATGCTTTTGAAAATTCGCTTCCATCACGTCTGTGAGAGCTACTTACAGCTATTACTTATTGCTTTTGAATCATACATCAAAAGAAATATTTATTTGTAGCAAGTCTTCCATTTACCTGTTAAAAATTAAAAAGCAGTTACACTCCGCGATTTCTATGCCTAAATAAGCAATAAAGTTTTAACTTTGTTGTCCTTCTGCAACACAGAAGATTCGAGTAACAGTTGTTGAATATTAATTTGTCGCCTGGCTCAAGGTCTGGCTTTATTAAATTTCAGATCTGGTTTTAATGCGCCGTTAAACCCAGTAACATGTGTACCTGTGTTAATAAGCCCACCCAGCGAGGGATGTTCCACCCCTAGCCTCTCTTCTCTTGATTTAACCAATAAAGCTTAAACGGCTATGTACTTTGTGCAATCTTTATCGGATAATTGTTTCATTAAGAAATTAAAAACTTTTGTTTGTTTCGTATTTCGTTATGAAGATTTGAAGTTAACAACATTATGACTTCTGATAACGTTATATAGTAAGGTAATTAGGTTAAATGAAAAGATCGTTTTTTTGCTTAAACAAGGTTCCATTTTTCAAGCATATGACTAGATTTTTATCGACGTTCCTTATATTTTTGAGTACCTGTATAGCTATAGTTCATGTTAGAAATTAATGTTTGAGCAAGTCAAGAAAGCATGAAACATGTTTTATTAACGTCAGAGCTTTAAAGAAACCATGTTGACTTCTATAAAACCATAAGAAAACTGTCATAGAATATATATATTATCGCTATACAAATAAATATTTCAAACATATTACACAAATTTAGTCTCGTTCAAATAGTTTTCCAAAAATCGGTTCGGAATCTAATGATAAAGAACCAAAAAGTCGTTCGAATTATCAAAATCCACTAGATTTTCCTGAATAATGTATAGTATATTATTTAGTATAGTCTTGCTAAAAAACATTTTTTAACTAATAATCTATGTCATTAAGGATGGTATTTTGGTATTTTTTCGATAAATTACCAGTATTTTTTTTTTAATTTTCTACACTGACCTTCATGCAGATGTTATGTGCCTTGATATTATATGATAAAAGTTTGAGTTAAATCTGACAAGCCGTTTTTGATAAATTTGATAGCTTTTCGATGTTTTACTGTTAGCTCTAAACTCGGTTTTGTTGAGTATAAATCGATTTTGATAAAATTAAATTTTAAAAAACCACAAAATAGTTCTAAGATTTTCCTGTAGGCCAAATTTTGTCAAAATCGGTGAATTGGTTTAGTCTCTAACGTTGGCACACAGACGAACTCGTATTCAAGTCAAAATCACTTAGGACCTGAGGCCAAATAACTACAGATACGTAGTTTTGCTGCGTGTTGGACCTTCTACAAAGTTGTTTAGTCACGTAGAAAACATCGGTCTGTGTAATTATAATCATAAAAGCAGTTTTTGAAAGGCAAAGCTTGTATAAACAATAAAATAATTGTCTTTAATCAGTAGGTAGCCTATTTTAATTAAAGTTTGTTATGCTAAACGAATATCTTTTGTAGCAGTAGCTATAAAGAGTCAATGTTTTTGAATGTGCATCAATTTCTTCATCTCGCTTTGTTCCATCCTTCGCTTTTCCGAGCAAGGTCACGTACTCAGGTAAACTGCGAGAACTGTATCAAAATCTAAAGATCGATGGTTTCACTTTATTTCAATTCGTTTAGTGAGAAATAAAAATTGATTCGAAAAATATCGGCAAAAAAGTAAAATCAACCGAATTTCTCAAAATATAATTTTCAGATTTTGCTAAATCGTCGATCATAATTTACAAAGGCAAAATGTACTCTGAAGGCCGTCATGGGTAGTTTAAATGATAGTCATCCCGATTTTTTTTTGTGCATGAACAGATTTGTGACAACTTTATTTTGAACATTCAACTTAAACAAAATTTGTGACAAATGATAAATAAACTAGTCCTAGATTCATCGGTGTAGGAGTGGATGTCGTGACGAATTCAAGATTACAAATGGACGAGTACACGCCCCTTGCCCACTCTAGTGGCGTTATTCTTTGTGACGTATAGAGCACATACATCATTCAGTATTAATGCACGTTTGTCTGGCATGGAAGTATCGATGTACGTACCTGCTGACCTATATCTTTTAATCGTTTATTTATAACATGATCTAGCAAAGCGAAGAAGCGTAATTAAGAATATAATTAAGAAATACACTAACAGATCCCGATTTGTACATTACAAATGTTCACAAAACTGTCTAGCTGACGTAATGAAAACAAATTTCCAAAATTTTATCATTTTAATATTTCCTAAACGATATTTTGATTTGTAATTATAACAGTCTGTTGAGTAAATCGAAGAAAAAGGAAAAAAATTTAACTTAGTGCTGGTGATAGGTTAGATAATAGGAAAAACGAGCGAGAGAAATCCATACTTTTCCAAAAACATTGACTCTTGTTTATAGGTACAGCATGGAATTCCGTTTAGTAAAACAAACATAAATTAAAGTAGGCTACCTACTGATAAAAAGATAATTATTTTAGTGTTTATCATTTAAAATTGGTTCATTAAATTTTGCTCAAATTTTGGTCATACTTGAATGCAAATCAATTAGTTCAGCAAATTTGAAATGAAAAATACTATTCAAAAATTTAAAAAACATAACAAAGCTGTACAGCGATCAGGTTTACTATTATTTTATTTACGAATTAGTCTTGAATCGTAAAATTTTTACAATAAATTGTTACAATGACTTGAAAAATGTATATTCAAATGTGATCAATTTTTTACAAAATCTCTTGAACATTTCAAAATATGATGCAATTTCTGGAGTTTTTACAGCTTTTTGGGGTGTTAGTTATTGATTGCTTTTGAGCAACATGTGATAATAATAGTTACTGACTATTATTAATAAATAAAATTATAAACTTTCTTCACAAAAACATTTTAATGACTTAAAAAACACTCATACGAAAATTGAAAAAAAAAATTTCTCGAGATATGAATAAACCAAACCCACGAGAAAAATTTTACCAAAATTGGTGAATTTATGAGGTAAGTAAAGAGATATTAAAACGTTTTAGAGGACCCACAACCGATGCTCGTTTCGTGATCCGATATTTTGGTTCTGCCATAACTTTTTTCCAATGAAAAATATAATAAAATCAATAAAAAAAATCAAATAAAATGAAATGTATAGCAAATTCTTATAAAATTAAATTAAGTTCGCAAAGGAATCAATTCGTCTTTTAAAATGTTCCTTGTCTTTTAATTACCTTTGAACTGTTTCTTTTCTCGGTTAATTAAATCTGGATATATCTTTCTCTTTCACCTTGTCGTTTTGACATCACTCCTCTCCGTTTCCATTACATTTAGATTGCCTTGTTCTGTTCTAATACTCTTCAAAGAACTTAATCAAAAGCATAATTAATTAAATTATACATAGGGATAACAACCTCCTAAGAAGAGGCAATAATAAACTTCATCTGCTTGTTAAAAGGAAACGAAAAAGTCTAAACCAATAAGACGTTCCACCCTCAAGGGGTGATGGAGGAAAGGATAATTAGAGATGCTTTACAAGAAAGGGTTTATTTTTTTTAACTTCTAAATAAACGGTCTAGTATTTCCTTGTCTTTTGGCAGCCAAAAGTTATGGTCTTTAATCATTTAATGATTTACTTTTAAACCTAACAACAACGTGTTACTTTTAAAATCCAAAACGG
>CM040186.1:85517700-85572700 GCA_022606455.1 Callitettix versicolor
TAGCCTATATATTTGTGTAATTACATTAGGCCTAAATGAAAAAATGGTAAATATGTAGTGCAGCATGACCTGGACTTTTTGATATTTTTGTTACTAAAACGCTTTATTACGTGCCCAAAAGCAAGAACCCAAACTATAAAAGCGCGGAAACCACGAGAAGTACCATAAAAATCGAAAATAAAAGTGACCAACATAACCTCAAAATTGCTACCGCGCGAAAATCGGTAACGTGTTGTAGATCGGTAAAACAATAAAAAATAAGTCTAACACGGGTTTTGGGTGATAAGAAACTCATTTTTTAAAAAGAATACTCCATAAAATAACTGACACGGTTGTTAGGCCTGACACGGTGGTGCGTAAAAAAACAAAACTTTTATATTTTTTTAAAGAATACTACATTCCTAACTGACACGGTTGTTAGGTCTAACACGGTGATGAGTAAAAAAACTTTAATTTAAAAAAAAATACCCCTTAACTAACACGGTTGTTAGGCTTAACACGGTGATGCGTTAAAAAAACCTTTATTTAAAAAAAATACACCATACCTAACTGACACGGTTGTTGGTCCTAACACTTTGATGCGTGATCTTTAATGTATATTATTATTGCTGGCAAAGCCGTGACGGGTAACAGCTAATCATATTACATTTCTAAAAGTTTGTTTTTGTTTATTTGTTTGTTATTCAATCACACTTTAACTACTGGACCAAATGAGATTACATTTGGTGTGAACACACTTTAGGTACCTGAGATAAACATATTACTATTCCAGTTTAATTGTATAATAGTGACTACACTATTAAAAAATAATACTGTATTTTATTAAAATATGACAGGACTCTGTTTTAGAGTATCGAGTAGCAAAAATTTATATATCTTGACCGAAAACCATAAATCGTATATAATAGAAATTTTAATACAAAAATATATTAAAATGAATAGAACCTATTCTGATTTTGAAAATCGACTATAAATTTTATTGCCTACATTATAATTGCAGGCAAAGCCGCAACGGGTAACAGCTAGTTTGTACGTATTTACTGTAAAACCAATCAAGATAATATAGTTGCTGCTATATGTTTCGGCTATGATAGCCTTCGTGTGCTTTTCGCCAAAAGCCGTAGGCCTAAGTAAAAGAAAATAACGTTCTGAATATATTGTATTAGTAAACCTACAATTGTTATTTAAAACATGAAAAATAGGATTGAATAACACTGTTCTGAATAATTAAAGTAAACGTACAAGATAGTGGAAGGTAATGTTTTTCGTTACTCAGTTGGCAACACTTTGTTTATTTAAGTTATCGTTTAACCTCAATGTTTCCGTATTTTTGTTTCCAGATATTATTAGAAGTTAGAATAACACAACCTTATACTGTGTTTGAATATTTATATTGTTAAATTAGTATTTTTAAATACTACCCTAGGAAAATATATATGCAGTTCTTCTGCAAAGAGTCTGTTTTTAACTCCAGAATATTTTCTCGAGTAGCGGTTAATATATTTCTCTCGTTTAAAAAAGTACCAATTTGCTAAATAGTTGCTCAAAAATTATATACAATATCTAAAACTCCAAATAGCTAAAAGCTCCTAAAACGGTAACTTTCACAACTCAACGCAAGTGTCGTGCTCCTAGTGTAGTATGATGAATATAATTAAAAACATTATGCTTTATTATGATGGGTAAACTAACTTAACCCTAATAGTGTCATGCAGAACACAGTGAAGTGTAAGAAGTTTTCCTTGTACTGTGCATGGTAATGTGTGAAATTAAAATAAAAATATAATTTCTGTTTAAAACTTAAAGATTTGTATATAATTTTTTTTTCTGGTAGTTATTAATGTTGGAATATATATTTTTTTGTGTGAAATAAAACAATCAATTTAAAGCCCCATTTAAAAATAAAAATAATTTTTTGTATTTTTTTTCAAAATATACAAAAGTTTCCAAATGTATTTGTAAATAAATGGTATACACAAACATATGTTTGTTTTATAAGTGTTAATGTTTGAAACGTAAAAAAACTCCGAGTACCAATATTTGAAAATCGTCAAGTAACATTTAGCTGTGTAAAACAGTAGCCTATGTAAGCTGAAACAAATACACTTATTTTTTATATTTTCTTGAAGAAAAAGAATCACTAATTAATAACATATATCATAACTAACAATTTTCACTTTTAAAAAAAATTACAAAAATTTTAATTTCGAAAAAGAGTTTATTTTACGCAGTAAACATAACCCTAAAATTCTTTAGTTTAGACGTTAAGTCATTTTTATCACATATATTTAAATTAAAACAATTTTTAATTTCATAATCTATATTTGTTATTGTCTAATAAGAAATATTTACACAATTACAAACACTATACAACAACAAAAACAACACAAATATCAAAATTATGACGAGAAATAACACTCACTTTCATGCACGGCACACAATGGCGCTCTGGTGCTTACTCGAACGAAAAATGACCAACATTTCAGGACAAAAAAGGCTTGGCATTTCGGTTTATTCTATGGCCAATATATCACTTTGTACTGGAACTCTCACACTACAATTGTGAAGAAAATAGATGATCTATGACAAGAAACGTACTAGAAATCGAAGAGTTCTTGAACCTCTGTAATTTCGTCGTTTCTTACTTCGTTTGTAGACAACAGTTTAAAAAATCACAGATACAGAACTATATTTCGTAGGTAAAATATTCAACAGATGAATTAAAGAGAAAGGATCAATCTTGCAAACGATACTAACCACAATTATATTTAAAATTATTTACTAGGTCAAATATTAGTTTGAAAACAGGCAATATGGCGGACGCCTAGAAACAAATACGAGTACTAGAAATTAGTGTGTTTACTTATGAATTTATTGTAACAATTTATATACAAATTTCATAAATCTAAAACATGCTAAATAAAGCTTAGAATCTTTACTTTCTAATGGTATTTATTTTATTAAGATTGTAACAGGATAAATTTGTTAAAACAGTGTGTTAAGGTAACGGTGTTTTCAAACGACTTATAAGTCGCTCATCACTTAGAGGTAGGATTTTAAACGACTTATAAGTCGTACAGCGCTTCTAGGGTTAAATACCGAATTTTATAGAAATTGGCCAATTCGATTAGTTTAAATTTCTGTGTGCACACGGACAGAGAGGAAACAAAAAAATTAATTTAACAATTATAATCTACAAGGTAAAAATAAATACCTCAAATAAGTGACGAAGGGTATCGAAAATGCATGCTGTTTAAAATAATCGTAACTCTCAGTAAGCTTTTGAAGCACATTTACCCAGATTAACAATACTACAATATTGTTTTTATTTAACAGTTTAGACTATAACATCCACAGTCAACCTTCAAATAGGCCTTTCTTATAATTTATAAATGTTCAAATTATATTGAAAATAAAAAAATTAACCTAAACTGTATACAAAGTGTAGGGTAAAAATATAATGATTTTTTCGAGTTTTCGCGTGTCTGTAAAACGGTTGAACGAATGTTCCAGAAAAAGAACTTGTCAAAGATATCTTAAAATCGATTTTTGTGCCTACTCAATAACACGATCAAGATTCTAGAGGTCAGAATCGTTGGTAATTTCAAAGTGCCGGGTTATGGTCTTACCCCGACGGCCGTTCAAGATTTAAATCAGAAAGGAATAATAAATCATGGCAATTCGCTAATAAAACAATAAGTTACTTGTCGAATAGATTTAAGAAATAAATTGAACCCATTCTGTACTGCTTCGTAAAGAAAGCTCATCCCGCGCAATTCAATTGACAACAATTTCTTTCTTCCCTTCAGTAATCCTTCATGAGGGAGGAAAGGTTCCAAGGTTCCTGAATCAGATAAAGCAAGACAATTAAGACACGTCCGCACCGCCCTTCTGAAGTAATGTTCTTTCTAATGTTCGATATTATCGTTGACTTTAAGATATATCTTTGGCAGCAATTAGTATCGATTCCTGAAACACTAGATTGACTTTTAAGTCAAGTGCGAGACTGGCTTTGATAGCGGCAGTGTAGACAGTTGTTTTCTTTTTCATCGGATAATGAGTTATTGGTTCAGCCATCGTGGTAAACTCAATTTCAGTATCTTGTAATAAGAGTTGATAGTTAAGATTTATAATATATTTATATAAAAATTTGCATTCGTTTTGTGTGCCAGTGTCTATCTACGTCTCTAAATATTGACCAAATTCTCTAATTAACCGAATCCAGATGACATTTGACATAACGTTTCATATTTCAGAGGCAATTTTAATTTTGCACAAAAATGTTTTTGTGCTTGTTTTTCGTAATAAAAGATCAGATTCTTTTCAAAATCGGCTCTAACAATTTCGATTAAATTTGTCAAAAAAATATATTAAAGTATCTAAATAAATCCTGTGAGGTTTCCATCCTCAAAACGTTCTCTTTTCGAACTTCCGTATATGTGGTTTGGATTAAGAAATCGTTGGAATTATCTTAGCTTAACATATAATAACCAAATATGTTTGTATTTAAAATACTGTTAATTACAATTCCCGGCGAGGGCTTGGCATTTTCATACGCTATAAATCATCCCACCGTCTGCAAGTGTGCACAATGTCAGACGTTAAACACAAAAAAAAATACAATAATTACCTTAAACACATAATTATTTCAGTATTAACAATTGAATTACAATAATAATATTTTACAATAATAACAATAACAATGTTATTTAACTTCTTCTAAACAATGACAACGTAATACAATACATACAATTTTTCTAATAACAGGTTAAAGATATATTATTGTACTTAAATAGGATTTATTTTGTGGCCTAAAAAATAAAGTGCCACAAAATGATAAAAATGCTAGAAACCCAGGTATCCAGAAAGAAAAAGAAATTATAAAATGGTGGTTTTTAAAGTATTTTTGCCTAATATTTTTAATGAACAATTACCTTACTTTATTAATTTCAAAACATTTTGAAGTTATTTATGCCCTACTACTTTTAGTAATGAAATACTTTCTTTAATCACAATATACTCCGACATTTCAGAACAGCTATACTCCAGATGCAAGAAAGCAGCTTTGCGCAAACTTTCCACTTCTGTAGCAAAAATTTCTTTTGCCTACATTAGGTTCGGATTATCGAACGTTCGGTTTACCAAGGTTCGAATTATCAAGGTTATACGGTACACACAAAGTGGCTCTGAATACCAGGCGACCAATTAAATGTAAACAATTAATACACCTCTACAACATCCTTCTGAAGTAATGTTCGACACTACCCTTGACTTATTTGCTCTGTATGGTTGGAAATTTTTTGTCTTACCTATTTTGAGGATTCTGATAGAATCGAGAACCCTGGTACTGGCAAAACTGGACGTGAGAGAATGAAAATAATCTGTAGGTTGAAATTGAAGCGTAATAAATCATATTTATCTTTGATTTACATGTTTTAAGGTTTTTTAGGATGAATAATTTATATTTATTTTCTCTAAACAAGTGTAATACTTGTATCTTTTAACTTTAACCTTTGGAGGTTTTGGCCGACTGTCTTTGCCCGCCGGCCGCTAACTCATATTCCAGACTTAGTTTAACAATATAATAACCAAATGTTTGTAATTAAAACAATGTTAGTTACACTAATCACATTGAACACGTAATTATTTCAATATTAACAATTTAATTACAATAACAATATTTTATGTTACTTACTCGTAATTTCTTCTAAACAACGTAACCTAGAATGAAATCATTCGTCCTGACAAAAGCGAATAAGATAGGCTTATTTCAAATACTGTTATTATTGAAGGAACAGATGTAGTATAAATATTCTGTTTAAATGAAAAGTACTTATTTTCTCATCCACCCATCACAACACATCACTTTTCCCCGGTTACAAAAACATAATGTTTTTATCCTTAGTTTACGTATTCGAATATTAGCCCATCCAAATGTTTTGACTGAAAATATAATGATGAGATCGACAACACAAAGACTCAAGAGGAGAATACCTATCGACCTGAATGACAATTAACAGCTGACCTAACAGATATAAAATGATGTAGCAATATTTTATTATTATTATTTATATAATCTCATTATTTGTATGTATCAATGCTTTCATGTCATTATTTTAGCCATGCAATTTACTTAGTGTCCTGTAGACAGATTGTAAATACTAATAAATAAATAAAAGTTTACGTAATATATTATGTTTTTTGAATTTATAGAATCGTATAGACTGTATTTTTAATTTTCTTTGTAACTCTTTTGAAAATGTACTTATTTTCTTCAGGAAAAATGAGCTGTTTGAGTGACCATCGTGGTAAGGCCCACACGTGGGAGCCGCCTCGGTGGCCTAATTGATAGCGTACTGGGCTTTCACCCCGAGGACCCGAGTTCGATTCCCCCAGGGCTTAACACTTTCATACGCTATAAATCATCCCATCGTCTGCATCAGCCCAAGTGTGCACAATAGTCAAACGTTAAAAAAAACCAAACGTGGAACCTTGTCCTTTAAATGAGGGCTGATCCTGACCTTTATATCACTTTAGGAGGCGTTAAAATTCATATATATATATATAAAACGTTATTTTAATTTTATTTATGATGGTGAGATTTTAAGAAGAAAAATACTTTGGGGAATTTCCTTCTATGACATCAGCGAGACAGTTGCGTGCCACTATTATTTTTAATTTACTCGTACTTTAACAAATAATAGGTTACAATTCTAAAAGATTATATAATTATTTTTTTTTGTTAAAACATTCGTTTATCAAATACTGCATTATTGTGTCCTCTTTTCTTGTGTATGTGTTATTTGAGGAAATTGCATTTTGGTTTTTGTTACATAGTAGATAATATATTTTGCAGCTATAAAATATGTTTTATATGTTTTTTCAATTAATTATTAATATTGTTTCATCTAATTTTTACCACTAATTTCTAGTTTTACTTTTAAAAAAGTCTTGTTTAAATTTTCCCAACATGATTTCAAGATTACCATAAATACAACTAAAATATGGTGATATTATAGTTTCAAAAAGTGATTAACATAACAAATTACGTTTGAACAATTCAAATATCTAAACTAACAATTTATCAAAAGTTAAAAAGAATGGATGTGATCTTGTTACCATAATAAGATTATTTTTACTTACATTTTTTTAAATAAATAACAGGGAGTTTCCTTTTAGACCTTAATTTTAAATGCCTAGTATTTTGTTATTGGAAAGTAAATGTTTCTATTTACAATTCTGTAAACTCAAACTTCTAATCATGTCTCTTAAAATATTTTGAATATTAAGCAGGTTTTGAAAAATATTCCCATTTTTATATTAGAATTTAAGAATTTAAAACCAGTATAAAACACTTCTCAAAAGTGAAAATATATGAAAAGAAATCACTAAACCCATTTTGGTAGAAAAACTCAAGTTGGGAGCGAATTATTACTTATTTACTCCAATATTTTCCTGTAATTTAACGTTTTGTTGCAATTGCATTGACTGTTGAAGCCAATCAGTACATTCTTATACTGAATAGTATATCATGAATTGTGTATTATAAACTGAATATTATATGTTGAGTACAAAAACATTAAATCAATATTGTTTATTTTATTCCCAGTATTTATGTTTTTATATTTTCCATACTTATTTATTTGCGTGACATTCGTGAATTTACCATGATTCACGCGTTTTGAAACGTCCATTTCTAAATGAACTATGAAGGTTACATTCACCAAAAATATGCTTCCCGCCTGATAAATACAAACATTTAGTTGTGAGTTGAAAAAGTAAGACTACTTGCAAAAGCATTTTTAATTACCTCCCCATCACCCCTGACGGTGGGACGTCTTATTGGTTTAAACTTTTTATCTTCTTTTAACAAAGGGATGAAGTTTATTAAGTCCTCTTCTTAAGGGTTGTTATCCTTGTGTATAATTGAATTAATTATACGTTTGATGGATTTCTTTGAAGGGCTTTAAGCTGGGTTAAGAAATGACGACCGACAGACAGATTTTAATTTGTTTGAAATTTTTAGTTTCCATTGGTACGTAAATTATCTAAAATATTACAATATTGAAATTGACTCATCAGATTTTCCTGAAACTTTGGTGACCCTTACAAATTTATAACTGAAAACGGTTAGCTAAATTTTGAAATAAAATGAATTTAACATTCGGGTTTAAATAAAAACTCAACAACAATCAATGTTTGATTTGATTTTTCGATTTCGATATTGTTGTAGCCTAAATTGCCAAAGATATGAGGAATCTAATCAGCTGATTTTGAAACACTTTGTCTTTTATACTGTAGCATTCTTTATTTTCAGTTTTTCGTTCTCGAGCTAAAATTATTTAGCTACTTAAGTGTTGTTTATGGTTACTGCTTAAATGTTTAGCCATTTAAAAAAATATTTGTAAATTCTAATAAAAATATCGGGAGGTTTAGTAACCTTTCGTGCCATTTATTTGCGTAAATAATGCCCGGAACAAAGTCAAAAGAAACGTATTAAATTAAATACAAGAATTATTCAAATAGTTTCAGTAGTTATGGACATCTTTTTCCTCATTCCAGATGCAGACATATCCTTGCACTCGACGTCTTCTTTAAAACTTAAAACTGTGCCACATGTTCCAGAAGTATGTTAGCCGTGTTACTGTCGTATTACCATATAAACAACCTGTCTGTGTCACTTCTGGCGGAACAGCTGTTCCTTCCCGCCAACAATATGCTAAACCTACGTCAGTTGTAGATCCGAGAACTGTGAAACCTGATTTACATGTTGGGACAGACCAGTATGGTTTAGATTCGAAAATTTGTTCTCTGGTCAAGGTAATCTTGAGATGAAAATAAAATTTACACAGATTATCAGTAAAAGATTTGCTGATTGTTTTTTCAACCGTTAACATTTCTTTATATCTACTTCAAATTTCAAAAATTCTTCTTTTCTTAATTTGGTACGTTGATCTTCATATAAAAACAATGTCTGATAAACCGATTTTGAGGAAATACACCATATTTTATTTTTGAACTTCTATTGGCAAATGAACTATTAGAGGGGCAATCAAAATAAAGTGCAGAACCTTGTAATTGAGAGCCGGTCCTGACCTCTAGATCACTTTGTTAGCAGTCGTTAAAACTTACACACACGCGCGCGCGCGCATATATATGAACAATGGCGGCCATTTCAAATATTAAAAATTTATAATTTTTTTTCTTAAATATATTTGAAAACTGATACTGCCATCGTCATGAGCGTTTAACACTGAATAAATTTAATGTTCAGAAAATTAATTTGACAACGGTAAGGGTTTTTTCATTCTTTTATTTCTAACGCAATTTTAAAGTTTAAAATGCTAATATATGCTGATTTTAATGCTGATTACGACGGTAATATCATAGTTTCAAAACGAGATTAAGATTAAAAAACCACTTTGGGAAATTCGCTTCCATCAAGTCAACGAGAGAGCTGCGTGACGCGATTGTTTTCCTCTGACCTGTATTGCATTTTGCATTTTAAAATTTGATAAAATGATTACAGTTATAAATATTTTGTGGTACATGACTTAAATTAAAGTAAAATCTGCTTTAAGAATTTGGAAAAATCAGGCATTTTTTGCAATAGCTACTTATTGCAAAATTAGGGTTTTGCAATAGCTTAACAACCTATGACTTTTATCGTTTTAAACTATTTTGTTTCAATTTTGAAAAAAATGTTCAAAAAATCAATTTAGGTTTTTTAAAATACACAGATTTTTCACAATTAAAAAAAACTATATTTGATAATTGTGCTAATTTTCTAAAAGCACCCAAAAACATCACATCTGAAACCCAGAAGGAGTATTGTATTACATAAACTTTCAAGTTAAACCCAATAAGCAATTCATATCGCTATTGCAGCACTGCATATACACTTCCTGATACGTCTTTTTGCACTCGGGTAACTCTAGCGTCTCTATATAGGCTGAGTTTCAGGCTGTATGTTACGTGACCGCCATCTTGAACTGAAGCCAATAAGTCGTATACAGCAAGATACATGTTGCAGCACAGAACGGCTCACTTAGCAAATGAGAAAGACGGGACACGTAGATTGTACGTGCTGCGCTCGATACATTCTTCTAATTTTTCAAAATTTAACAACTTTTAGATTAAATTTCTCGTGAAATAAGGAACAGAAACAGTAATTTAGATGTAATTTATTTTTGAGTCGTTTATTCTGATAACATATATCACTGTCTGAATTAACGAAAACTTTTTCAAGTAGGCCTGGTCAGCGTTTTGATTTGCTTGCACTTTTTTTGGGCAATTTAGTCAGTAACCGTTATGTTTGTGAAATATTTTACGGGACAAACTAATTAGTCAAAATCTTGACGGCACTAACCGTTCAACTGTTTGCATGGAAAGTTGTACAAGTAAAAATTACTTTTTGATCATAATGTTAATTATTTATAACTTCTTGCAATTTGATGGTCGGAGTTTCATTTTTATATTTAGTCTTAAAACGTGAAATTTCAATTTTGTACTCCATCTTCAGGCTTCAGATAATGCAAAAGTTAAGGTGTTGTCAACAAAATAGTTAGTAACTATATGCGTCATTGCAAAATAAAATCTGCTACCATAAAACAGAATTGAATGGAAAAAGTCCTACACGTACTTCGTTAGGGCTTTATACATAGAACCTTCGCAACAAATTTCAAAAACAATCGTTCAGTGTGTTTAGCCAAAACTGCTTAATAAACAAACAAAAAACAAACCAAATACCGAACGGTCGAGTTGAAACAAAGAACCCAAATCCCTGCGTCAACTAGAAAAAAAAAAAAAAAATGTAATTAGTTGTTTTTTTAAATTTTTGCTTCGTTTGGTATCAGCGAGATAAGTGAGTGAATTGCAAGTGATCTATATAAGACAATCCGATTGAACCATCTTGTGATTCTGTAAAAATTTATATTTCAAATTTTTTAACACAATTTTAAAAAATTTTAAATACTAATTTGTGCACATTTTAACGTTAGCAATATTAGTGAAATTATATTTTTTCAAAAAGCGTCACATATAGAAGGTACTTATAGAAGGTAAATATAGAAGGCACATATAGAGGTGATAGCCATTTTTGAAACGGTTCAGTTGATTTCGCTGGGAAACGGCCTACATTATCAGTATCTACACTATTACCAAAATCGGTGTTTTCGTCAAGTTTGAATAAAATTGCACTAGATAACTTTTAAACCACACACACACACACACACACACACACACACACACACACACACACACACACACACACACACACACACACACACACACACACACACACACACACACACACACACACACACACACACACACACACACACACACACACACACACACACACACACACACACACACACACACACGCACACGCACACGCACACACATATATTAATATTAAAAGTTGTTAATATATATATTCCATTATTAACGTTGATTAAATATAAATCCTTATTTGAGTGAAGAATTATTCTAGAAAACAGACTCAAGGTTAGCATTTCTGAAGCGGGCTGGTTTTAAATGTCCAAAATTGCTACGTCACGCTATCAAATGGAATTTTGAAGTTTGTTTGTTGTTGAAGTTTTGTTATTGAAACGAAAAAAAATACCAAATATATATATATATATATATATATTTGGTATTTTAAGGCTAAAAGCATATTGAGGCTATTTATCGCCTTCCTAAGTGTCAGTGTGAGTGTAAAGTGTTAAAGTCGTAAGTGTAGTGTTGTAAGTGTAAGACTCGGGTACCGATAGCTGAATAGGTGCAGCTAGTCTTTTAAACACCCTTAAATTAAATGTTTAAAGAACTCCCGCGTTTGAAGAGAGGATTGTACTACTAAATTTGGGAAAACCATTTACGAAACTGTAATTTTATAAAAAAGTATGTACTCTAAAATGTTTAGTTACATAAATAAGATAAAGTTTTTCCAAAATTTTGGTAATATTTTATTCTTTAATCATAACGTGTATTTATTAACAATTTATTTTATTATTTTTAGAAAATTTAAATTAATGTAATAAAATATACATTTCACTTACTATGAAAAAAGCATTCTTTGTTCACGGGGAATCAAGGGTTAGATGCACCCGACATCTGCGATAGTGGGCGAGGTCTTGATTTCCTGCATTTAATACTGCGTGGGGAGGAGATTGATGTCATTTGGACGTGTGAACTGCCGGTCTGTCCTCCCTTACTGTCCATTAATTACTGTACAACTATAAATCAAGCTTTTAAAAAACATTAAACGTGACCTGCGGTCTATTTTATATTATTTTTCTACTATGTTAAGCTCGAATAAAACACAGTGCTAGTTAAACGAAATGATAGTTTACATTCAGACATTTTTGTCCATGCATATCACTACAGAAACCTTTGGCCGATTTTAATAAACTTTCACTCAGTTTTTTCAATTTTTCAAGACAATTTTTAAATTAAGAAAAAATCAAGCATAAAACACACACACAAATACTTATTCAGTGTAGCCTAATTTAAAATCTTATTTGATAAAAACATATTGAGTTAGCGTGTGTAATATAATATTAAACAAACACAGTGATAATGACAAAAACTTTGTTTAAACTAGAACTAGATTTAATGGAAATTTTTAAGGACATTTTAATGGATAATATTTAACAACTTTTAGTTAAAATGAAGTTTAAAAGCACGACATTCAATAGTTGAAGCTTATTCAGTAAATTTTTATTTTGTTAACAGTGAAAGTACATAACGTTCTTGCTAATTCAAAACAAATCTCTTAAAGTTCGCTTTCTAAAGGAGAAAAAGGACGTAAAGGAACAAAAATCGGACATGAAAAACTATTAAAAAAATCAATTTCTCAAAATCGGTTGGACATATTTCCCTCAAATTTCGAACAGACATTTAAAATCAAGAAAGTGACATAAACCATAGTTAAGAACTATTATTTTTTAGTTTTCTTGTAAACTCTAATTTGCTTTTGATTCGAATTGTAAGCACTAAAATGAGTCACAATTGTTCATTTTAGTTAAAATTTAGTTAATTAAATCAAATATTTAAGGCAGAAGCAATTTTTAGAAATTGGACATCTTGAATTCTTACCTTTCCATGAGTTGACAACGACGAATACATATTTGGGTCTCCCTAGGGCCTCTAATATTTAAATAATTTTTTTCATAAAAATGGACTAAATTTCATTGTAAGACTATGTAGCTAAATCCAAAAAAACCTAATGGGGAAGTGTAGAACCAAATTAGAGTAGTTAACTTTCACATAAACAGATGGGAAAAATCTACTTTGACCTTTAGGAAATATGGAGGGTGAAAATTTTTAAACTGGATTTTTAATTCGCAAGCAATAATTTCTCTTTGTTTTATTTAATTTTTATACTTTATTTTAATTAAATAACTAGGACGAATGATCGGTTTTAACGGAAGAGGTAACGCTTACAGCAGTAACTGCAGCGTAGAACTTTCGACCTTGAGATGCGGAAATTCATAGACTGGCCAGAGTCTTAGCCACCTCGACTCCCGAGCTGTACTCTTGAACTAAAGAAAATAATTTGTTCTTTCTATCGGAACCGGAAATACTCTAACGTTTAAAACAACGATAAATAATTTCAAATATTTTAAAAGTAACTACAACAAAGAATTGAACCTTTACGTAATCCGTATCGGCTCTACTTAGTAAAAAAGAAATAAAAATAGCTAGCTGCTTCTGTAGATTATTCCTTCTATTAAATTTGTGATCACGTCAGATACTTAAAGTTGCAAGAAAAGGATGCAGAAGGGAAGGAAGGAAGATAATATCGTTCCTGCCAATAATCCTGGACTTAAGGGATTGCCTTGTAATTGCGTTTCCTGGATAATCCTTTCATCTGCAGGCTAGCCAACTTTATGCCGACCAATAATCACTTATATTGGCGAACTTATCTCTTCGATGGTAGTTTACTTCTGCTACTGTAGAGTTCGTTGCTGTTTGATTTACTTAGTAACTGTACGCAGGTTGCAATTGTAATTCGTAGAATATAATTGGCAATCTTATACAATCATTTCAAAGTGAAAGTAGTTTATCATTATTATTCTAATCATAACATAATTGCACTTTTTTGAAAACTAGATTTAAAATAAGAAATTGAATGTTCATGAAAAATCATGATGAATGTTGTGCTTCGTATTTTTAATCAAAAGAGAAATTTTCAATTTTTGCACCTTTTAACACAGATAAATACTGGTAAATAAATGCTTAATAAAATGTAAGGTATATATTTATAATGAGACCATTTTCAAACATGAACGGATTTTGCTGCGTAACAAACTTAACAAAGTATTATATATATATATATATATATATATATATATATATATATAATGTTTGTACATGTGTATGTGTGCGTGTGTGTGTGTAGGTGCGTGCGTGCGTGTGTGTAGGTGCGTGCGTGCCAAGTATAAATTAAATTGAAACGAAATTGCAAACGCATAAAAAATGAAATATGTATAAAATTTCTTACATAAAACTTTGAACAATTCCACAATAACACATTTTGAAATGGGTAAATCTTAACTAGAAAATTCCTATGAAATCAGTTTAAAAAGAGATTAAATAAAGCGAAAAAAAGGAAATAATAATAACAAAAATAACAACAACAACAACAACAAAAACAATAATAATAATAATAATAATACAAATAATTATTACAATAGCTAACTATTGTTGTCATGATAACATGCAATAATGCTTAAAACTAAGGTAACCGTAAAAACTTTCATAACCTATTGTTGACAGTCAATAATTTGAAAGGTTTTTTCAAAATAATAAATAAAATTGTTTTTGTGACTTCCATAACATAACTGCTAATTTTAGAAATTGTACGACATTTATACGTTAGAAGTGCAAAAGCTTTGTAACAAAACTATAGGCTAATCGATACAGATCAAACGTTACAATGAATAAAACGTAATCACAACTCACATCATGGTTGTCATTGCCTTAGGACAAACCGATTGTTGGGAGGGAGGCAATAAAGGATGGAATCGGAGAGGAAACAAAGTGTCAATCTGATTGTCAGGGATGGTTCTCGCTGCTGAAAGAAATGGAGTTGCAATTTATCGTTGCAACACTTGGCAATAATGTTAGAACATACCGCGGTGTTATGTGCCATGTGTCATTCCAAAGCCCATTAAATGTTTGTTATTGTTCATTGGCCACTGTCTATATGTTTCAATGTTTATTTAAATGTCATTTATATTTTAAAAAAATGCTAAATAGAACATAATTTTTTTAATTATTTTGTTACAATTTAACATTAATAGAAGTATATTTATGTTCTTGGGAAATAGTCTATATTGGCTATTCCACGATTATTGTAAGGCCTATACATCCTGCGGTGACTGGGCCAATCATCGCCAGGCCTCAAACATTCTTATTACCTTATTTCATAAATATTTGTTATCTTGTATCATGTATTAAATTTGACAGTTAATGGTTAGGTTTTAGTGTTTTTAAGTTGAATTTTTCGGGACACGTGATACAGGCTTCATATATATATATATATATATATATATATATATATATATATATATATATATATATTATTATTATTATTATTATTATTATTATTATTATTATTATTATTATTATTATTATTATTATTATTATTATTATTAGCGTAGAGACCCTTTTGGATCACGCAAAGCACTCCGACTCATGTCTTGTTCCTTCTAATCCCCCACACCTCCCTCATCCATGTCCCCATGGATCCTCTTCCGCTCCTCCGTCCATTTTACCCCTGCTCTCTTTGGGATTTCATTCTCTGGGACCGTCCAACTGAACATCTTTCTCCTGTTATATATATATATATATATATATATATATATATATATATATATATATATATATATATATATATATACATATAGGGGTGTAGACTAGCTTCACCTATTTAGAGGATTTAGACGTCTTTCGCGCGGTATCCGAGTCTAACACACACTTACACTTACAACACTACACTTACGATTTAAACACTTTACACTCACACTTACATTTAGGGAGGCGATAAAGCCTCATTGTTTTTTTCCTTAAAATAACAAAAATATATATTATATTCATATATATATATATATATATATATATATATATATATATATATATATATATATATACACGTGTTTGAAAAATACGTTTTATGTGTAAATTTAATAGTGAAATTAATGAGAAACTACATTAACGACTACATACAATGAAAAAGAATACCTTTTTTTTAATGTGAGTAAACTTCAATTTGTTGTTGATCCATTTGTTACCTTACATACCTCGAGAAGATATGCCACTTCTCACCAGGTATTCACTAACATAGCAGGTGTAACTATGTCTCAACCGCCAAGATGATTATTTCCCGTAAATGGTTGCTGCCACTAATCTTTTCTGCTTACACAATATTTTTTATGTAACCCAAAAAGAAAAAGTAAAGTGGAGTTAAGTCCGGGCTTCATGGTGGCTAAGAAATTGGGCCATCCCTGCCTATCCACCTTTCCGAAAAGCGAGTGTCAAGAGCCGCGCACACAAGGTTACTGTAATGAGGTGGGGCACCTTTTTCCACCTCAATATCTTCCACTTGGGGAAAGACATTCTCTGTCACATATGACAATATACGTCCCTGTTTATTGTTTTTTCTACAAAAGTTAAAGGACCAGTCACTCGATATTCCATCAAACCGCACCAAACCTTACTTGATGCTGAATAACGACATGTGGTGACTCTGCCCTCCAAGTTCTACAGTTATGACGATTAACTATTCCTCTCACACGAAATATTGTCTCATCAGAAAACAGAACATTTTTCAAAAAAATGTTAATTCCAGCAAACTGCAATCTTTTTTTTTTGTCAGCAGGTTTAATATCATGTAACAGTTGTAATTTATAGGCGCGCAAATGTCGTCTTTGACGTACCACATTGTACAAAGTATCTTTAGGCACTCGTAATTGTAGACTACATCTGGCCAATGACTTCTAAGTTATCTATTGAACAGTAGCTTCAGAAGTTCTCGGTCTATCTGGCGACTTCGCTTTTAAAACACTACCGGTTTACTGGAAAGACTTTAGCCAATAACGGATAGTTTTTGCTGAAGATGGTTCACCATCATAGTCACGTCTAAAATTACGTTGTACTGTTATAATAGACTCAGTTTGTACAAGCCAAATAACACACTGCGCCTTTTGTTACGGAGTAGCCATTACACTGCACTGAACGCCTGAACTGAGCGCAGTCGCCATTATTTTCAAGGTCACATAGGCCTGCCAATGGCAAGAACTGAATGTCCACATTATATATATATATATATATATATATATATATATATATATATATATGTATACACGTGTGTGTGTGTGTGTGTGTGTGTGTGTGTGTGTGTGTGTGTGTGTGTGTGTGTGTAGTGTAAATTATCGTATTTAAATAAAAAAAGGAAGAGGATAATAATAAATTATTTTAATTTTATTTCCAAAACAGAAATTTGTTTTCTATAATTTTTGATTTTTTCAGGTTTTACACAATTTGCTTTAAACAAATCTGCCTACCGCCTAATAATTAAATCTGCTTTATCGACTTGTTATAAGTGAATCTGCATTATTGCTTTTTCTTATAAGAAAAATTTACTGCCTTGAAATAACCTGGAATAATTTTCTGCATTTAACAGTATTACCGACTGTGCTATAATACATTTTTATTATAGTTTTATAATAAATAAATCTGTATAATCAATTTTTTCATAAATACGTGTGCATTACCGAATTTTCTATTGGGTTTTCGGCGGCCTAGTCAGTTTCTTTGACACTGAAACGTGAGTTTTAATCAGAAAGAGTGCTCGTGCTTCCCGTTAATAAATTAAACCTTACTTTAATAAGGCGGTGTTTCATCAAATGTGGAAACAAGTCTAGGCTTATATACGTTATTTTGAAACATGAATAAGAAAATTATTTTTAATTCATATATATATATATATATATATATATATATATATATAATTAAAAATTATATATATATAATAACAAAATAATATTATATATTAAAAATTTATATATATATATATATATATATATATATATATATATATATATATATATATATAGATAGATAGATAGATAGATAGATAGATAGCTATATATAGCAAAAAAATCTTAAGTTATTAAATTTTGGATCCAGAAATTTTCCTCTGTTTTTTTTGCTCGTCATTTGATTTAGGCTTGTTGCTTCCGTTGTAAGATTCTCAAAGCATTATTTTAATATTATTATTCGATTGTCTTAGTTATTCTGATTAGTGGACAATGGGGTAACTAAATTTATATCGACGTCAACTTATAAATAAAAATAGTTTAATCAGGACCAATATTCCTATAAAAAGAATGAAAGGACTAAATAATTTTGAATTTACATTTGTATCATATCAGTGAAAGTGATATCAGTCGATATGTGTTTCTATTAAACATTTTTTTGTCTCATGAAGTTTTACTTTATTGAAATTCATTTATTGAATTTGTACTTTCAACATGGTGATCAACGTTTATATATGCATATATTAGTATTTTGAAAATTTTAAATGAATAATAATGCAAAATGCTTACTATAATGGTGAAGTCACATTTACAAATTGATAAGAAAAATTGCTTCCATTTCTTCGTCGAGACAGCTGCGTGCTGCAGTTAACCTTAGTCGTTAACCTACATATAATTCCAGAAACAAAACTTTAACCAACTCTTTAATTACATAATTAACCGCATTCTACATACATACACCCTTGTTAGAACAGAGGTGATACGGTATTATTGTGCGGGAAAGTTGGCCAACGTGTTCAGTGATTCCCCCAGAGTGCCGTAGCCTGCAGTGAGGCTAGGCGTATTGCTATACCGGATATGTGGGGGGAGGAGTTAAATTAAAATTTACATGTTATTATAGCATCACATATTAGGTGAGAGGGAATTGGGAACAATAGGCATCCCGCGGCAGGAAGGGTTACATTGGATTTCCTGTAGGGGTGAGAACAAGGGAGAATGCATATTCATAATGCTGAATTTATTGGTTTTCCTGTCATTTGACATAATTAATATTGTGATGCACAAGGCATTGTTTATTACTCTATTTTGTTTTTAATATGTCTGACAAATCGTTTTCAAACAGCCTGGTTCGTTTTATTTGTTCGCATTTATTTAAAGTAATTCAAAAATCACTGAATCGCTCATCACATTATGCTTACAACCAACGACAATATCATGAGGAAAGTTTGTAGGGAAATTCCACTCATGACTTAGGTGCTCATTGAGACTTGCAATCTGCGACGGGAAAGTCTATTTAATAAAGTATTTATAAGATGAACATGATTTTTGTATTTGAAAATTCTTCTAAAGCTTCCGCTGATTCTTAATTAAAGGGTTCGATTCCGTTTCTTACTGTAATTTTATTAAAAGTACTTTCTAAAGTAAAAAATAGAAAATTAAAATTTTGTAGTCAGATGTATTCAAATCTCTAGAACATTCATGAAATTTACTTTGATAGATTTCGTACTGGATTGTTCCAGAAAGAAAATTGCAATATATAAAACTGCTTTAAATGTAAAATAACTTTACAAAAATTATTTAAAAAAAAAATTTTAAATGACATTTTAATCTATACTAGCATTTACAATATTTCTTTGTAAAACAATTTGTTTTTGTAAATAGTTCTTTTGAGTATTTTGGTAATAGTCCTTGCTAATATGACGGTAAAGGGAAACACAACAAAGCTTCAATCAGCTTTTTAAGTTATTTTCACATTTTTCATTTATTCTTACGGTACAACTACCAAAGAACTTTACCAACTTTAGTTGGTTTCCAACTTGCCAACCATAATCCATATAATCTATATAAAACCAAAGAAATTAAAGATAAGTAATGTGCAATTTCGGAAATATAATAGGGAGAAATTATTCTTAAATCTATACAATTTTTGAAAAAATTAATACAACGAATCCAAATTTTGACCTGAAGCAAAAACTGTTTTCACAACAATTTATTTCTTATCTTCCGTTTTTTTCACCCATTAACCATTAAAAATATTCAACTTTCATAACTATTTGCAAATTGGCTAAATTAATTGTCTCCAACAACACTACAAATATAAAAATCGGTTCAGTGGTTAGATTTATTGCCTCAAAGAAATCGCTCAGTTATTTATAATACACTTTTTTCCATTTAACAATAAACAATACGCGTTTCAAATCAAATTATTCAAACAAACTTAGGAATTTAATGTTTTTTAATATTAATAATATTTTATTTTATTATTAGCTGTACAAAGTTTTCCAATGCATTCACCATGATTATCTTCTCGTGTTGCAGAACCTTGCGAGAAGACATTCTGCGCCTACGGAGCCTCCTGTACGACTAATCCTGATGGTAAGGCGAGCTGTCGCTGTCCCTCTGAATGTCCGCCCTCCATCGAGTGGGTTTGCGGCACTAACGGCCAGTCCTACAAGAACCTGTGCTCCCTCAGGAGAGAGTCGTGCAGAAACAAAGAGAACACAAGGGTACTACATCCAGGAGAATGCGGTGAGTACCGAATTACAAATTAAATTTTAAACCGGGGGGCACTCAATGCGGAGGTGATTTGCGCTGATTGGAGCGGAAGACGCATTCAATCAATGGTTTTTAATGTAAGTACGACAACTGAAAGTGTAGAGGAGCTGAGTGGAATCAAGTTGCGTCGCTGGTTCCTCTCTGAGTAGCTTCGACTCTGACGACGTTCGATTTTGAAGCTGACTCAGCTTCCTTCATCACGCTAACCACGCCTCCAAACTTATTATCTCGCGTAGCCTAAAAACATTAGTTTTCTAGAATCCGGCCTAATATTTATATTTAAAAGATTCAAAAGCGATCATTACACTGTCTGAACTCCGCTTCCGGTTACCGTTCATTTTTATTCAGTTAAGCTCCGCTGCGCTTGGCTCATTACAGCTCAGCTCCAATCTGCTTATGGTGGCCAAGTGGTTTTTTATTAAAACCATATTTTTATTTTAAGTGGCCAGCCTTAAAATGGTTTTTATTTACTTGATAGTTTTACATTATCTTTAGAAATAACAAACGTGTTTTTTTTATAATTCTCAACATTTTCAAAACCGTTTTTTTGTCGTTTATTTTTTTTAAATGAACCATTGTATTTACCTCGATGTTAAAAATTCAAATCATAAATGCCACTAAGTGTAAATTAAATTAAATATAATAAATTATAAATAATTCTTGAGCGAGCGAAGCGAAGTTTCTGTTTCAGCTCGACAGTTCGGCGCATTTGGTTTGTGTTTGTTCGTTTGCTACACAGTTTTGGTGAAACGTATTATGTGTAATTTTATACAGAGGTACCTTGTATAAAGGCCGAACGACTTTCGTGTAATTTTTTCTATTTAAAGATAGAGGCGTCTATTTTTCAATAAAGAATGTAAGCAGTTTTTAGACAAACGTATTGGCCAATTTTTTGAAATTTGGTACGAAGAACGTATGAGTAAGGTTTCTTCCGTTCACTTCCGTTTCAAGAATACGTGCTCTGATACAACATTGAGAATTTAATTTCGTGTTATTTCCTGTAATACTGGCTGAACGGCAACATGTCATAATTTTGACCTCTTCAAAGGTGTTCTAGTAACATTTATCGTAAATATTACAGCACCGGTAAAATTGGCGGAAATATTTATGACCGCTGTCATGGAGCGCTCTGTATTTTAACTAAAAATATACTGTTCTTTGTACTAGTAGTTAGATATGGTTTGTTGTAGTGACACCATTTCCTTTAGCAATTTATTGCACTTAATTTAGTAGTAACTGTTGAGATTCTCAACATTTTACTAATGCAATTTATATATTTTTATTAAAATAACCCTTGTATGTAGGCCTATATTAAAAATTCAATTTATAAAAAATACAAATTGTAAGAGAGATTAAATGTAATAAATTATAAGCACGTTTGGTCAACAGTAAATCAAAAACTGTACATTTACCTAAATTTCAATAAAATCTGAAATAATTTGCTTAAGTTCGAATAATAATTGGGCCAACAAAACAAAAAATAATCGCAGGTCGCCACGAAGCAATTTTTCGAAAAATAAAAATATCACGGATTTCTTTTATCTCACGTGTTATATTTTAACGTAATATAAAATATAATTTATATTGCACCATCATAATTGAAAATATAATTTAACCATCATAATTGAAATACATTATATTAACATTAATATCTTCCAAAAATGGTAACTCTAAAACCTCATATTTCAATGAAATAATTCGGTTTATGAAAAATTCTCTACATGTAGCTGTCTCGCCTACGTGATGGAAGACAATTTTTTTTAATATTAAAATAAATAAAATTTAATTTAATTTAATTTAAAATAAAATTAAATTAAATTAAAAATTAAATTAAATTAAAAATAAAATTAAATAAAATTTTTAAAAAAATTTTGATTCTCTGGTTTCACAATCATAAACAGCATTGAAATTTTTCACTCTTTTAAATTACATTGGTAACATAAAAATGAATTCTGACCGGCGTGAAATAAAATTTTTTAATTCTAATTGATATGCCAATTTTGAAGTTTTTCACGTAGATTGTGATTGTGAAATCAGATTTAAAAAAGAAGTTTTGAATTTTTTATGATTTGTAACAGCTTCCATTTTCAAACTGTTAAACGAATTTTGCTGGTAATAATTTCAGTAATATGCAGTTACGACTTAACTTGGCTAACATCCCTACTCTAGTTGCATACACGCCCCTTAATTCAAGTATAATTTATTTTTCTGTTACCATTAATCGAAATTAATATTACATGCAGAAAACGTATTTCACTGCATTGAAAAAACATCGACACTCGTTACGTGTGGTTAATTTAATTTAGGTTTTATGCAAAAAAATAATCACGGCACGCAACTGTCGCGCTAATATGATAGAAGCAAATTTCCAAAAGTATTTTTTTTATTCAACGTTATTTTTGAATTGTCTATTTCAACATCTCCCAACAAATTAAATTTGTTAATTTCAACGGATTTTGAAAATTTAAAATAGCTAATTTATGCGCATTTTTTAACGCTGATTACTATGGTGAAAACAAATTTTGAAAATTTTTCAAGTCAAAAGTTGTAATTTTTTCAAAATTTGAAAAGGTTGCCACTTTGAAAATGTTATTGTGAAAAACTAATTTTGTGAATTATGTATTATTGCATTATTGTATTATATATATTATATTATAATATATTATAATTATATATATATATATATACACACACACACACACACACACACACACACACACACACACACACACACACACACACACACACACACACACACACACACACACACACACACACACACGTTCTTCATAATGTAATCTGGAAGTTATGATCGCCTAACATCAAGGTCTCGGTTTAGGGGCTTGGTATTAGCTGAAATAATTCATTATTCAATGACAATTACTTTTGAACAAACTAAAATTAATTTTCTTTATTTATCGAAGTAAGAAAACACTTTGTCCAGCAGCGAGGAAAATGTCAGGAAACATAAACATTACTCGGACGCTGCGACTTCGCGCTTGCCCGCGCACAGATGTTATTTTTCCCGATGTTTCTCCTTCTTGTGTTTTTAATTTCCACTCGGGCGGCCAAAGCCGGCAGAGAGAAATACGCCGTCTCATCAAACTCGGAGCTTATTTCCAACTTCGCGGAAAGTTTGCGAAAGTTGTGTCGTTTTGTTTTTGTTTCTTGTAGAGGAATTTCGCCGAACTGATTGATCGTGTTATCTGCACCGACTTGTGTCTGTCACACGTCGCAAACATATGTCACCGTGTTATCAAGTGTGCTGTGAAGCGACGTCACATCTGTATCGCTTTGAAATAAAATATAGAAACGGGCTAGGCTAGAACGTTGTATAATTTTGTTATTGTTGGTTTATCTCGCATATAGCTTTTACCTCCCGCGCCACCCACTAATGTGACTCACTGAAATTATGTATGTTTCAAAATTTGAGTAGATTTCAATAAATAATTAATGGTTTCAGTATTTACTTTTATTCAAGTGTGAAAATATAATGGTTATTTCCTGTCCTGTAATACTGGTTGAACGGCAAACATCATAATTTTGACCTCTTCAAAGGTGTTCTAGTAACATTTATCGTAAATATTACAGTTACCAGTAAAATTGGCGGAAATGTTTATTTATGACCGCTGTCAAAACTACTAATTGTGCAAAACAGTCAGCCTTAGCAATATTGTGATCTACTTACACGCCTACAGTTAGAAACCCATTAGTTTAGTTTTATCAAGTGTAATGTTTTATATCACCCCCCATAAAAACTGATTACTTACTTCTTCACTTCTGAGTAATACATTAATTTTATAACATAGAGGTACACTAAGAAAGCATTGTCTGAAACAATCAATTCACCCTTGGGAAATAAGTTTGTTTTTGCCTCATACGTAATTACTAAGAGTACAAAAAATGGATGGAATATGTTATTTATATCAACGAACAGAACTGTCGTGTAGAAAAAAAATTATAGATTCCCTAAAACCGATTAATGGTCAAGTTTAGTTTTCAAAGTCGTTTAAACCGTATAATATTCTTCTTTTGGTTTATTTATATCTCTTACAAAGATTATTTCGTGAATGTAAGCGTGATTGTTCATTCTTTGTAAGCGTGTTGTTTCATTGTTTTGCATACATTAGTTTAAATTGATCTCATTTAAATTGCATACTACTTATAATTTCTTTTATATTAATGTATTATTATTACTTAATTTTGTTTTCTTTTTTCTTCAGTTGTTGTTATAATGTGAAATATTACAATTATTAATTGAGTACAGTTGTTTTATTTTATTTTTAAATATTAATAATTGTAATGAGAGACTTTTAAATTTACGCGGAGGCAGCTGAATAACCAGCTGATGGCTTTAACGACTTCTGGCTCATATTACTCTTATTCATCTACTAAAAAAAAAAAAAACACACACACACACACACACACACACACACACACACACACACACACACACACACACACACACACACACACACACACACACACACACACACACACACACACATATATATATATATATATATATATATATATATATATATATATATATATATATATAATTATTCACTACTCTACATAACCTGGCTAACTCTAATGGAGTGTATGACACCGGCCTAATGGTGCATCAAACAGAGCACTGGGATACCTGGCAGCCTCCCAGTATACTTGCCTTACCGATGCTTGCGGGGCTCTGTGTGGGTGGAGAGCATTTCCTTAGCTACTTATGTTTCTATGAGTAAGAATGTCATGAAAACATATGTCAGAATGAGCGGGAAATCATCGCACAACAAAAAGCTGGCCAAATGGAACACGACCTCCATGATATGGGTCTAGAGTAAGGGCAATTAGCAGAGTAAGCAGCTACAAATAATTCAGTAATGAACTAAGGACTCACCAATTACAAGTGGAGGAGTTCCCAATCTTAAATCATCTCCAAATCCTTGCCTTTATGAAGAGACTAGTATTTGAGAAGGCGTTGAAACTTAATATCTCAGGAATGTAGAAAGGGGACTCAATAGATCTAAAGGATTTCAGTGCAAAAGTAACCATAGAAAGTCATTTATTTATTCATTCAAATTGTGTTTTTTTATTATTCAATTTTTTAATTTGTATTTCTCCTGCAAGCTGTAATGAGGTTGAGTGGAAGATAAAGGTCTTGATGCAGTTTAAAATAAACTCAATCAGTCTCTACGTCATTTTAATAAAGCCTGTTTAATATCAGAAAGTTTGTCCCGCACCATCAAAGATTTGAAACATTTCTAGTGCAGTTCTTCTTTAAACAGTGCTATTTTACTAACAAGAAGTTGTAAAGCAAGTTACAGCATTTGAATTCACAACTTGTATTCTTGAAAGTTTTAAGGTTAGCCATCAAGTTTAACTATAAACTTAACAATAATAACTATCAAGAACGCTGTAAAGTTAATAAGGAGAGTTTCACTACAGGACTTAAATTAAAATAGACAATTGCATGAGAAGTTAGCAAAAGCTAATTATAATTCTAGACCTGTCGAGAAGTTTTAGTGAGTACTTTCGTTTTGTATGTAAAATACAGAACTTAAACTTCATGGACGACTGTATACGTAAATAAAGTCCCTGGACGTTTGATTGCTTTTAAACTAGATTAATGCAGAGAGGTAAAATTTCATGAATGTTTTACTTATTTGTTATGCAAAGTATTGCAGATGAAAAGATACTTATAGACTATGTGTACATAGCTGTGGACTACCGGTTTCAATGACATGTGGCCTTGAACCTCGGAAAATAAGACCACGAATGGCGTTCGGTGCGATTGTGTAAACGTGATTGCGTGATTCACGCTAGTACAGAGCGCATGTTAGAGCATTGGAGTGGTTTCTAAGACCACGCTGGTCTGCTGACATTAAGGCGACTGTGGAACGTTTGGTACGACATCTCGGCGTGGTGCGTTCTGGATAGGTGTCAGTCTTAGACATTTTCGCGTGGTGCGCCCTGGATAGGTGTCAGTCTTAGACATCTTTGCGTGGTGCGTCCTGGATAGGTGTCAGTATATTCAATTAACCTTAGTCATATCTGGTGGTGCGTTCTGGATAGGTGTAAGTCTTAGACATCTCTGCGTGGTACGTTCTGGATAGGTGTCAGTCTTAGACATCTCGGAGCTGTGCGTTCTGGATAGGTGTCAGTCTTAGACATCTTTGCGTGGTGCGTTCTGGATAGGTGTCAGTCTTAGACATCTCGGCGTGGTACGTTCTGGATAGGTGTCAGTCTTAGACATCTCGGCGCTTTGCGTTCTGGATAGGTGTCAGTCATATACATCTTTGCGTGGTGCGTTCTGGATAGGTGTCAGTATATTCAATTACCCTTAGTCATATCTGCGTGTTGAGTTCTGGATAGGTGTCAGTCTTAGACACCTCGGAGCTGTGCGTTCTGTATAGGTGTCAGTCTTAGACATCTTTGCGTGGTGCGTCCTGGATAGGTGTCAGTATATTCAATTAAACTTAGTCATATCTGCGTGTTGAGTTCTGGATAGGTGTCAGTCTTAGACACCTCGGAGCTGTGCGTTCTGGATAGGTGTCAGTCATATACATCTTTGCGTGGTGCGTCCTGGATAGGTGTCAGTATATTCAATTACCCTTAGTCATATCTGCGTGTTGAGTTCTGGATAGGTGTCAGTCTTAGACACCTCGGAGCTGTGCGTTCTGTATAGGTGTCAGTCTTAGACATCTTTGCGTGGTGCGTCCTGGATAGGTGTCAGTATATTCAATTAAACTTAGTCATATCTGCGTGTTGAGTTCTGGATAGGTGTCAGTCTTAGACACCTCGGAGCTGTGCGTTCTGTATAGGTGTCAGTCTTAGACATCTTTGCGTGGTGCGTCCTGGATAGGTGTCAGTATATTCAATTAAACTTAGTCATATCTGCGTGTTGAGTTCTGGATAGGTGTCAGTCTTAGACACCTCGGAGCTGTGCGTTCTGTATAGGTGTCAGTCTTAGACATCTTTGCGTGGTGCGTCCTGGATAGGTGTCAGTATATTCAATTAAACTTAGTCATATCTGCGTGTTGAGTTCTGGATAGGTGTCAGTCTTAGACACCTCGGAGCTGTGCGTTCTGTATAGGTGTCAGTCTTAGACATCTTTGCGTGGTGCGTCCTGGATAGGTGTCAGTATATTCAATTAAACTTAGTCATATCTGCGTGTTGAGTTCTGGATAGGTGTCAGTCTTAGACACCTCGGAGCTGTGCGTTCTGTATAGGTGTCAGTCTTAGACATCTTTGCGTGGTGCGTTCTGGATAGGTGTCAGTATATTCAATTAAACTTAGTCATATCTGCGTGGTACATTCTGGATAGGTCTCAGCCTTAGACATCTTTGCGTGGTGCGTCCTGGATAGGTGTCAGTATATTCAATTACCCTTAGCCATATCTGCGTGGTGAGTTCTGGATAGGTGTCAGTCTTAGACACCTCGGAGCTGTGCGTTCTGTATAGGTGTCAGTCTTAGACATCTTTGCGTGGTGCGTCCTGGATAGGTGTCAGTATATTCAATTAACCTTAGTCATATCTGCGTGGTGCGTTCTGGATAGGTGTCAGTCTTAGACATCTTTGCGTGGTGCGTCCTGGATAGGTGTCAGTATATTCAATTAACCTTAGTCATATCTGGTGGTGCGTTCTGGATAGGTGTCAGTCTTAGACATCTCGGCGTGGTACGTTCTGGATAGGTGTCAGTCTTAGACATCTCGGCGTGGTACGTTCTGTATAGGTGTCAGTCTTAGACATCTTTGCGTGGTGCGTTCTGGATAGGTGTCAGTATATTCAAATAACCTTAGTCATATCTGCGTGGTACATTCTGGATAGGTATCAGTCTTAGACATCTCGGCATGGTGCATTCTGGATTGGTCTCAGCCTTAGACATCTTTGCGTGGTGCGTCCTGGATAGGTGTCAGTATATTCAATTACCCTTAGACAAATCTGCGTGGTGAGTTCTAGATAGGTGTCAGTCTTAGACACCTCGGAGCTGTGCGTTCTGTATAGGTGTCAGTCTTAGACATCTTTGCGTGGTGCGTCCTGGATAGGTGTCAGTATATTCAATTAACCTTAGTCATATCTGCGTGGTGCGTTCTGGATAGGTGTCAGTCTTTGAAACCTCGGAGCTGTGCTTTCTGTATAGCTGTCAGTCTTAGACATCTTTGCGTGGTGCGTCCTGGATAGGTGTCAGTATATTCAATTAACCTTAGTCATATCTGCGTGGTACATTCTGTATAGGTATCAGTCTTAGACATCTCGGCATGGTGCATTCTGGATAGGTCTCAGCCTTAGACATCTTTGCGTGGTGCGTCCTGGATAGGTGTCAGTATATTCAATTACCCTTTGTCATATCTGCGTGGTGAGTTCTGAATAGGTGTCAGTCTTTGAAACCTCGGAGCTGTGCGTTCTGTATAGCTGTCAGTCTTAGACATCTTTGCGTGGTGCGTCCTGGATAGGTGTCAGTATATTCAATTAACCTTAGTCATATCTGAGTGGTGCGTTCTGGATAGGTGTCAGTCTTAGACATCTCGGTGTCGTGCATTCTGGATAGGTGTCAGTCATAGACATCTCGGCGTGGTGCGTTCTGGATAGGTGTCAGTCTTAGAGATCTCGGCGCTGTGCGTTCTGGATAGGTGTCAGTCTTAGACATCTTTGCGTGGTGCGTCCTGGATAGGTGTCAGTATATTCAATTACCCTTAGTCATATCTGCGTGGTGAGTTCTGGATAGGTGTCAGTCTTAGACATCTCGGAGCTGTGCGTTCTGGATAGGTGTCAGTCTTAGACATCTTTGCGTGGTGCGTCCTGGAAAGGTGTCAGTATATTCAATTAACCTTAGTCATATCTGATGGTGCATTCTGGATAGGTCTCAGCCTTAGACATCTTTGCGTGGTGCGTCCTGGATAGGTGTCAGTATATTCAATTACCCTTAGTCATATCTGCGTGGTGAGTTCTGGATAGGTGTCAGTCTTAGACATCTCGGAGCTGTGCGTTCTGGATAGGTGTCAGTATTAGACATCTTTGCGTGGTGCGTCCTGGATAGGTGTCAGTATATTCAATTAACCTTAGTCATATCTGCGTGGTGCGTTCTGGATAGGTGTCAGTCTTAGACATCTCGGCGTCGTGCATTCTGGATAGGTGTCAGTCTTAGACATCTTTGCGTGGTGTGTCCTGGATAGGTGTCAGTCTTAGACATCTCGGCGCTGTGCGTTCTGGATAGGTGTCAGTCTTAGACATCTTTGCGTGGTGCGTCCTGGATAGGTGTCAGTATATTCAATTAACCTTAGTCATATCTGCGTGGTGCGTTCTGGATAGGTGTCAGACTTAGACATCTCGGCGTCGTGCATTCTGGATAGGTGTCAGTCTTAGACATCTCGGCGCTGTGCGTTCTGGATAGGTGTCAGTCTTAGACATCTTTGCGTGGTGCGTCCTGGATAGGTGTCAGTATATTCAATTAACCTTAGTCTTATCTGCGTGGTACGTTCTGGCTAGGTGTCAGACTTAGACATCTCGGCGTCGTGCATTCTGGATAGGTGTCAGTCTTAAACATCTTGGCGTGGTGTGTTCTGGATAGGTATCAGTCTTAGACATCTTGGCGTGGTGCGTTCTGGAAAGGTGTCAGTCTTAGACATCTTGGCGTGGTGCGTTCTGGATGGGTGTCAGTCCTAGACATCTCGGCGTGGTGCGTTCTGGATAGGTGTCAGTCTTAGACATCTCGGCGCTGTGCGTTCTGGATAGGTGTCAGTCTTAGACATCTTTGCGTGGTGCGTCCTGGATAGGTATCAGTATATTCAATTAACCTTAGTCATATCTGCGTGGTGCATTCTGGATAGTTGTCAGTCTTAGACACCTCGGCGTGGTGCATTCTACATCGGTGTCAGCCTTAGACATCTCGGCGTGGTGCATTCTGGATAGGTGTCAGTCTTAGACATCTCGTCGTGGTGCGTTCTGGATAGGTGTCAGTCTTAGACATCTGGGCGTGGTGCGTTCTGGATAGGTGTCAGGCTTAGACATCTTGGCGTAGTACGTTCTGGATAGGTGTCAGTCTTAGACATCTTGGCGTGGTGCGTTCTGGATGGGTGTCAGTCTTAGACATCTCGGCGTGGTGCGTTCTGGATAGGTGTCAGTCTTAGACATCTCGGCGCTGTGCGTTCTGAATAGGTGTCAGTCTTAGACATCTTTGCGTAGTGCGTCCTGGATAGGTGTCAGTATATTCAATTAACCTTAGTCATATCTGCGTGGTTCGTTCTGGATAGGTGTCAGTCTTAGACATCTCGGCGTGGTGCATTCTAGATAGGCGTCAGCCTTAGACATCTCGGCGTGGTGCATTCTGGATAGGTGTCAGTCTTAGGCATCTCGGCGTGGTGCAGTCTAGATAGGTGTCAGTCTTAGACATCTCGGCGTGGTGCGTTCTGGATTGGTGTCAGTCTTAGACATCTGGGCGTGGTGCGTTCTGGATAGGTGTCAGTCTTAGACATCTTGGCGTAGTACGTTCTGGATAGGTGTCAGTCTTAGACATCTTGATGTGGTGCGTTCTGGATAGGATTCAGTCTGTTCAGACAGCCTCAGTAATGTGCTAATTATTGTTTTACTTTCTATATATTTCGTACAGTAACGAAGTTCGAAAAATGTGGCAGTCGAGCGCTTCATATGAGTGAAAAATTTTAAAACAATAAATAATCAGTGCTCATTGATTTGTTTAATTTTATTACTGATCTATACACAACTGATATCAAGGAATTCTATATCCTACATAAATATACAACATAAATCTTGTACAATATATCCAACTAATAATTCTCTAAGAATAATGGCGCTGACTAAGCTGGCATGTACAAGGCGCTCCTGCAAGGCGTTTGTTAATAATTTAAATATTTATTAATAAATTTATTTATATACAATATTTAAAGTATACATTTAACTGTGAACTCTGTAAACAATTTTCTACTAGAAGGGTCAGAAATATAGTATATGGGCGTTAATTATAATTTAAATGTTTCTCATTGAACTTATTAAATACATAATTTTAAACAAATAATTATAAATGTTAAAATTTAATAGTAGCAGGTTTTGAACTCACGTTCCTTAGTTTCATAAGCAGAAATCGTAGCACTGAGTCAGGAATGCTCACGAAAATAACCAGATCATTTTACTTCTTAATTACTAATAGTTTGTAAACGGCAAGCGTGTTGCTAACCAAAATATTGATTCCGTTTTTAATATTCGTAGCAATACATGAAATTGTCCCCTTAAAAAAAACATTGTAAAATTCATTTTCAGGGTTTAATCGTGTAGTGTAAGTAAACGCTAGGTTTGAGGTTATGTACAACTAAGCCACAAACGTATGCAAACTAAACTAGGACAATATGTGGAGGCAGTTTGCAGGTGCACTTTAAATAAATTTGCCTTTCTTGAGTTTCACTTCACAACCAGAGTATGTTTCGTTAATACTTATTTCCATGTAGTTTACCGTTTTGTTTTTACCTTCTTACTTCTTGTTCTTCTTACTTGCGTATAATTTGCCATGGTTTTTATTTATTTCTTTATATTTTTGTCACTGTTTCAATATTGAAGTACATATTGTTGTACATATAAAAAACACATTTCAAATAAAGTGTTTTAATGTATGAAAATTAGTTTTGCGTGAATAAACAAAGAATGCAGGCCTACCAGAATCACACATAGTTTCAAATACGTTTTTTATTGTATGTGTAGGATGTGATTATACGTACGGAAATGACGAAAAAGGTTCACGGCCGGCAGATTCTTAAACTCTCAGTTTTTCGTTTAGCCCTCATTTTTTACAAAAGTATTAAAATCTCAGGAACAGGTAATTATATTAAAATATAAGTGTGCATGAATATTATTATTGGTCAGACCATAATTATGAAAAAAATAAAAATATTATCTCATATCGTTAAAAAATGTTGGCCATTTAAAATTTTACAATCGTAATAGCAAGACAACGACTGAGTTCAGGAAAAATTATTAAGAATACTTTCTTTAAGTAAATTTTGTTATCAATCCAACGGTACTTTTAAAAAAAAAACACAAAAAAGAATGAAAACCAACGGATTTATACCAAGAAACGTTATTGCACGTTTGATATAACAGCATTGCACATGCACTATAACTACACATTATTTTGCTAGTCTGTATTCAGCAGTCAGCTGTTACTGAACTAGCAAAATAATGCTTCGTTGTAGTGCGAAAACAATCATGCTAAAGACATTGTCGATCTTACTGGACCTAATCAGCTGGGATAATATGCGTTCATGACCACGTCAGCTAAAGCCAGCCCACTTTCTTTTGCGTCATACAGAAAATATACAGCGTGGTCGACGGGAAACGGATGGTTTTAAAAAAAAATCACTGCTCCGTTAGTTCTAAAAATAGATAATTTTTATTTATGCAGAAGTGAAGGTAAAGTTATGCTATTTAAAAGAAAAACATTACTTCAATTTTTTTTAATTACATCACCTAAATGACAGCTGTTGTGACGAACACATTTCCAGTATTTCTCAAAAATTTGCTTCTACTCTGCCCAATTGTTCGTTGATTAGCTCAGTTTGGTTTCTTATTGCGGCCTTCAATTCTTCCAGAGTACGTGGTTTTTTTTTAAACATGTGCATTAAGGTAACCCCACAGGAAGAAATCACACATGGATAGGTCGGGTGAGTGTGGATGCTACGCAACATCACCAAACCGTGATACCACTCGTTCATTTAACAATACTCTAACTGCAGCCATAGAAGCTCGAGCCGAATGAGCAGTAGCTTCGTCTTGCTGGAGCCATCTTGATTTCTATTCTTTCAAGTTCTGGCCTAAAAATGTCTGTTATCATATTCACGTATCGATTAGAAGTCACAGTCACAGTAATTTCATTCTCTTCAAAGAAAACGGTCTAAAAATCCTACACTTTCCTACAGCGTACCAAACGGTCACTTTTAGACTGTGAAATGGTCTCTGCTATAGCACACGAGGATTTTCCAAAGCCTCCAAAAAAAAACAATATTTTTGCTTATTAACAACCCCATTTAAATGGAAATCAGCTTCATCACTCATCGAAATTGTCAGTTCCTCATAATCTTCAAACATGTTTAACACTGTCTCAGCAAACGTGAGGTATTCTTGATGATCTGCTGCATTTAACTCTTGTACAATCATAGTTTTATACGGGTGTAATCCTAAATCTTTGTGTAAGATATGCTTTACTGTGTTCTTACTCATCCAAAATTCCGTAGCGTGACGCCTAGATGAATGGCCGGGACTACGCTGAATCGCTTCTCTCACTCTACCCAGAGTGAGTGGGGCCAGGTGGCTTTGTTTTCATAACTGGTCCCTTAGATTTAAATGGTATTGCAACTCGGTATTTCACCATGGCGCCCGATAAAAAAGTGACGTTTGATGTATCGTTGAGTTTCAACTATAGACTCACCAATTTTTAGAACAGTATCGTACGCAAACACGCGATGATATTTTGACCACATTGGCATAATGGCGACTAAATGGCATGAAATGGGGAATTGAATGATGTCTACCGCGGGTCTCCCTTTCCACCAGTCGTCGAGTACAATGCGATTCAAACACGTCCGTTTCCGTGGACCACTCTGTATAAGGAGCTAGCAAGTAGAAACTTCCTTCAGTTATATATTACATGAAAAAAGTGAATAGCTTCTGTTTCAATTTTTTCCCTCAAAATTATTTTTCTACATGATTTTCGAAAGTAAAAAATAAAAAAATTAAAATTAATATTCTTTCCAATAGATTATTTTTACTTGCAAAAATATATTATCGCGTACGTTTTTTAATATCTCATTGAATCTCTTACGTATGAATAAGTTGAATGTGCCACAGTTTATTCAGTGTTTTGCAATCGACCTACATTACCTGAATTAAATATATTTTCTTTCTGAATTACCTTTAAAAAGCTAATAAAGAATAACTTAACAGATACTAATTTCTATTTTAAACACGATCTCTAATAAAAGATTAGGAACACTTATTAAATATAAAAACATTAACTGACCAATAAAACTACGAAAGCCCATATTACATTGTTTTACACCATTATGTGAAACAACACCGTTGCCTTCTAAACCATTCTTAACAATTAAAAAACAATTACGTTTTTTTACAGAAATGGAATTGTTATTTCTCTTAATCAACAGGCGAGCGAGTTGTAATGATTTTGTCCCGGAAAATCTGTTGATTATTAGAGAAATGCCAGCGTTAAAGTGCACAACTATTCTGTAACAATGGCTTTCTTCTTATTTACACAAGTATTTCAATAAATTTATACAAAACAACACTGGATTTTAAATTGTCACTGTGGTGAAGATAATATTACAGGTCACGAATAATGTACTGACACCATATTATGTAACTAACAGTAAGAGACAACATTAAACTACGTTACAAAAGATAAGTTTATTTAACTTCGTGTTTTTATGAAACACACATAAATCTGTCGCTGATAGCGCAAATAATGTATCCTTCAAGAAATTATATTTTTAAAATGGTTATCATTACAATTCATTTGCACATTTGCCTACATTGTGTAGATAAAACAAAATACACAACGTATCGAGAGTGTTATCAACTCTCATTCTCAGGGACTCGGTGGTCGATGTGATTAAAGCACCGTTTAGTCTGCTGCGTCTCTGAACTGCGCAACTTCAGGTTTTTTTAATTCTAGCCGCAGTTACTCCCGTTGCTTTTCCCTTACCGTTACTAATCCCGCTTCCTCATTAGTCTAAGTGGCTTGAAGTATTGAAGTTAAGCGAAAACACTCTTGTTCTCAATGTAAACATGCTACAAGAATATAAGCCTAGATGCGTAGGCCTATGTTGAAATACATAAACAATAAGAGAAAAACACTTATATAAGTATCCTGAGTAGTCAACTATAAAAACTAAGACTTATATGTGATTAAGGAACCGAAAAATTGTAATAAAACGAAAAATAGAACATTATAGCTGAAATATATATATATATATATATATATATATATATATATATATATATATATATATATATATATATATATATATATATATATATATATATATATATATATAATCAAAAGCAATGTCCTGACTGACTCACTAACTGATCAACGCACAGCCGAAACTATAATAACTAGAGATTTGAAATTTTCAGGTTACCTAATTACCACCATTTAGGCGTGTACGATTTTCAATATTCAACTCCTAAAGGAGTAAAAATTGGGTAAAAGTTTTTTAATTGGAAAATTTATGTTTTTGGTTGGATATTCTTAACACTTAACATCATTACACTAAAACAAAAGTAATTAATTTATAAATGTTTGCATTCTATAAAAATATTTTTATCGGTTTTTCTTCAAAATTTGACAAAAATATTCCAAAATATAAATTATGAAAAACGTATTTCAGAATTGTCATTAATTCATCTTCTAATGGACGAAACGAAGTTAAAAATGACACAAATATTAATAAAATTTTGCATTACAAAAATATTTTTTGAACGAATTTACTTGAAACTTAACAAGTATACACTAACACACAAAAATAATTAAATGAAGTTCAACATTTTCCTGAATTCAACCTCTAAAGGGGTAAAAAGTGAGCTATAAAAGTTTGCAATTGAAAAAGGTAATAGTCATATTTTTTAAATTTAACTTAAATACTCAAAAATACAAAAATACGCATATGTGTTCCAGCGTTTTCCAGAATTTATGCACTACAAGAAAAGTAGGGTTGTAAAAGTTAGCATTGGGAAAAAGTTGTTTTAATTTGAATTATAAATAAAATTACCTTAAAATAAACCAGCAATTCAAAATTAACAAAATTCATCACCTTACATAATTGTCCAGTGTAAACACTGGAAAAATATGTTTGTACGTATCATCTGGAAACTTACTGAGAGTACTCTAAAACACAAATAATGGAAGACATATATTTTAGCATTTCCCAAGGGAGTGAAAATGAGGAACATATGTTTGCATTGTGAAAAATATTTTTTTAAATATTTTCAAGACTCTTTACAAAAATTTTAAAAAACGAATAGGCCTATAGTTCAGCATTTTTGAAAAATAGAAGTTCGAAAAGGTAAAAATTGTTTACGGGGTGTAGGTTCGAAAAACACTTTTTAATTCCAATTTTATTGACAATTAACATTAATAATATAAAAAATAAACAAATATTTGAACATGTTACAAAATTTAGCCCCTGAGGGGTGAAAAAGAGGAACAACAATTTGAATTAAAAAAAACATGATCACACTTTCTTGATACAAAACAAGACAAAAATAGAAAACACAAATAATTAAACATATTTTTCAGAATTCATACCTCAAGGTGTGAAAAAGATGTATATAAGTTTGTTAAAAAAAGATATTCTACACGTCAAATAATAATGAAATGATTGTATGAGAAGGCACTTCCACTGTTAATATTTTATAATGTAATATAATTGGCGCTCGTGTGGAAAGAATTTCAAAACAGACCAACGTTTAGTGGATTGAATCAACTTTCTTCGGAATGAAAAAAATAATAAATTCAGAATACTCATTAAAGTCTTACTGGGGTTTGGGCTATATTAGTTTTCTTGACATTCTAATTCGAATGCATCATGTTTGAAGCCAGTAAAAGATATTATATTTATGATTAATTTTTTCTTATTATTATTCATTGTGAAACAAAACAAAAACATTCAATGAAATCAAAACACAAAAAACAAAAACAAAAAGACAACAAACTAAAATAAAGTCAAAATTACAAATAATTCAACATATATTTCAAAATTCACATCCAAAAGTGTGACAAAAGCTATACAAGTTTGCAATCAGAAAAAATTCTTCAACTCAATAATGAAATGGTTGTATGTTTGTTATTAATTTTATAATTGTTGTAGTGTAATACAACAGGCACCATCTAAATAATCTGAAAATAGACCAATTATTTGTAATGGGTTGAAGCAATTAATATAGACGTGTTGTTGCTTCCAAAAAATAAATACATTCAGAGTACCCATTAAAGTCACAACGTCTTTATATTAGCTTTTGGACATTCTATTCGAATTAAACAGGTTTGAAGTTAATAAGACATATCATATTCGGGATTTATTTGTTTCATATTCACTCTAAAAGATAATGAATTCGTCAGAGTTTAATTAATTCTCTCATACTGTTATTAATTTATTTTTTATGTTTATAAATTATTATATTACTAAAGAGTTTTGGCTTCGTGTGTAAACAGTTATCCGCGACGGATAATGTCAATATATATACATATATATATATATATATATATATATATTTCTGTGCATTAAAGATATTTTTTTTAAATAAAATAATAAATACAAAATAATTTCATGTAAAACAGATATGAATAAATATTTAATTTAATTCTTACATGACGTAAATATATATGGATATAGAAGTACAGAATTTTTTTTAAAGATGCACTAATTTATAGTTTTACAAATTACATACAATTCACTGTTTTTACACACTAAATAATAACAGATAACATATCTCCTCCATGTCCCATACGAACACTTACACAAAACAGATGATACTAACACTATAAAACAAAGCAAACATAGATTGAGTTCTCTACTTGTATTTACACAACAGTAACAAATTACAATGTAAAAAAATGAAATTACTATACTTCGTATGAACCATTGGCAAAATAATACTGAAACCATTCATAGAAACTTACATTCGTTAAAACTAATGACAATGCATAAATGGTGTCCTCGATTGGAATTGTTCCAATTCTTAGATTACTAATAGTTTGTTCATTATGCAATAGTACAGGTTCTCTAATTCCATAACAGCCTGTTAAAATTCCATTACAAATCAGGAATGGAATATAATGAATTATTAAGGCGAACAAAAGTCTACCAAGAACACGATCCCCAAAAACATAAAAGTGAATTAATATCATTCCAACTGCGATCAAAGAATTAGTCCAAGTATAGATTTTATTATGCTTACATAGGCCTATAATTGAAACTATAGGAATAATAAGGTAAAAAAAAGGTTTTGATAACACCTGGAAAATATTTTGTGGACAAAAATACTTTAACGATTCGTAAATAAAGACACATGAGTAAGGGACTGTAAAGAAAAACATCCATTCTTCGATAGGCAACCCTAACATTTTAACTCCTATTAGATACCTGGAATTAAATCTCCATATTCCTCTTCGAGTAAAAATGATATTCCATGATATAAAAATGGCAGCTGACAAAATCATAGCTGGGAAAACGCATACCACTTTTCAAAATAATTAATTTTTTCATCAAATGAATTTGCAAGTGGCACTGATATTATCATGATATTCAAAATAAAATAAAGAAACTTTTCAGTCAATAGTATGAGTAGTTTTTGATAATTTGATAATCTGATTATTTTCTCCTTTATAGTATCCGGTGGAAGACTTTTAATTTTTTCAAATAATTTGTATTGATGTAGGTAAGCTATACGAATTCCCGATCTCGCTCCTTCGGGCATTTGATCTATTTCAGCATATCCTTGATCAAAATCCTTTTGAATATCTTTCTCAATATCCATCTTGGACTTTGCGTCGAATTTGTGATAATCCACACCAGGAAAATAAACTCTTCCCCGCTCCTCGTAGTCGCTTTTTATGTCTCGGAGGAAGTTAAGTTTCTGAGTGAACGATGCCAACTTACGTGCAGGTTCCTGAAGTCTCTGGAACAAACCATCGTCATCTTCGCAAAATACCCGGAAACACATGAGCGCTGCGACTTCGCCCGACCCGTAAATGTACTCCTGGTATTTGGTGTCATCGTACGTCTTGAAGTCCAAGTCCATCTCCATGCTGTGGAAGAATGCTTCGATCAGGTGCTTCTCGATCTTGTACTTGTTTACGACCAACTGGAATGCATGATGGACTGGATTGAACGATAACTTGTTATCAATGGCCTCAAAAGTGTCTTTTTTAAACTTATCCAAAAACCTTTTTCTATCACTCTCTAAAAATGTATCAACGATCTCATCTGCATATCTCAAATAACCGTAGAGAGCGTAGATTGGAGCTCGATATTTTTTGTCCAGTAATTTTATAGCAATAGTAAAACTGGTGCTGTAGTTCTGAGTGATTAGCTTGCTGCATTGGAACGAAGTTTCGTTGAAAAGTGCTACGTCATCCATTTTTGTCTAATCTTTCATAACTCCTCAAAATGAGTTTTGCTGGTTTCCCAAATGTCAGTTCTATTATGACCCAATTAAAGGAAATTGTCGTGTGGAAATCTGTAACAAAGAAACATATATATAGTAATAATATGTGAAATTATTTTTATTTGACGAAAAGAAGATGTAATTGTTGACCGTTTTTTGGAAAAATGTTTTCCTTTAATTTTATTATATGCGGATCAAACTCCTAATGTTTTCTTTATTTTTATGTAATATAGCAAACTGGACACTGATACAGAACTCAGTGTGTATTTGGGAGAATATTTTATAGTCAGGGAACTAAACATGTCATTTAGTGACAAAATAATAACTAGCTGAAATTTATTACATTTCTAGATAATGTTCCAGTTAACAAAGACTTACTTAAACTATAAGTGTTTGCATTATGCACTTAAAATATTTTTTAAAAATATGTTATCATCGGCCGAAGACACATCCAAAAATGTCTGCAAAAATATTTTTAGTTTCCAGGAGATACAAACTTCAATTTGAATTTAAAGTCGTCGATTTGTCACAGTCACGTATTTTCAAATGCATAAAATTGTTACAGCCAAGTTACTTTGAAGTCCGTTCGGAAGTTTTGGAGAAACCGTAATTAGTGAATGGGTGATGTTTAGTTCTCTCTTTCTCTCTCTCTCTTTCTCTCCTCTCTCTCTCTCTCTCTCTCTCTCTCTCTCTCTCTCTCTCTTTACACACACATATACACAACCACACACACACACACACACACACACACACACACACACACACATATATATATATATATATATATATATATATATATATATATATATATATATACATGTATACATACACAATATAATTAGAGAGAGTGAGAAAGAGAAACAGAGAGAGAGAGAGAGAGAGAGAGAGAGAGAGAGAGAGAGAGAGAGGCTTGTGTATAAACTATTGATATATACTACAATGACACTAATAGTAATTTAAAATAATTATTATTTAATAAATATAACATTGTATGCGTTGTAAAATTTTGTGCTATCTGGGCTGCTATATAGAATAATGACGATTATTATAATTTAATTATTTGTTATTGAATATACATAATATTAATAGACAATTTAGTACAAAATATGTTAAAAGTATATTTAACAGTAATTCTATTATATGCTATTCTAAACATTCTATGCTATCTAAGCTGGGTTTGTACAATAATGGCACTAATAATTATATTAGTTTAAATATTTTATATTTTTTACGTATTTTTACTTACTGTCTCACTTACAAGTTTATGACCCAAATCCCGTACATCACTCATTAATGTACTACACTTTGACACTACCTTAAGTAAAGCTTATCAACGATTAATAAAATAATTATTTCAGTATCGTGTGTCTCTACATGTGTCATATTGTAACGTACAGTCACTTCCGATATAGATTACAAACAAGTGTTTTACCTAATTTGCTGTCCATTTTTTATGTTTGACCTTATTGGCTTAATCACTTGATAACATTTGAGATTATTAATTCGAAATTATACATTATTGCTTATTCATGATCCATTTCTATTAATTCAAAAAATGTCTTTCTTGGAGAAAAAAAATTTCTGGGACATAATAGAATAAATACATTTTTGTTGTATATTTCATATTGTGAATCAAATATATCGAAAAAACATAGCGACTAAATAGACTCAATTTATTGTACCAAGATGCGAGAGAAATTGAACAAAGTTTATTTTTGTTTTATCTGATTTTTAAACAACTCTAAATTTCTTCTAGTAAAAATTTTGAGAAGATAAACCTGTTTTCCGATTTTTGGTTTTTTCGTTATCCAGAATCTATATGTTAGGGATATACTGTACTGATAACATACATACTGTACTGATAACAACCTAAAAGTTGCATTATTCGCTTTTGCATAAACTTAACATATAAATTCATAATTTGTTAACTAAAGTATTTTGTGTTTTAGCAAACTTGTTTTTTAAGTAATTATTTTTATTTATTATTTTATATTTATTTCTGTAACACTATGAGTATAAATAATTTCAAAAATAAATATTTAGATAACTATTAACGCCCTTATACTGCACGCCCGACCCATCTACCATAATGTTTAGAGCTCTTACAAATATTGCATATTGTATATAAATGAGTTAATTATAAATATTTAAATTATTAAAGAACCCCTTTGTACTATATGCCCAGAACATGTCACATTTAATTATTTATTAGAGTTATTAACAATTGGACATATTGTAAATTGATGTTTGATATCAGATATGTATAATTTTAATTTATCAGTCAGATCAATAATATAATTGGACCATTACAGACTAATAATGTACACTAATTTCTCTCTCTCTCTCTCTCTCTCTCTCTCTCTCTCTCTCTCTCTCTCTCTCTCTCTCTCTCTCTCTCTCTCTCTCTCTCTCTCTCTCTCTCTCTCTCTCTCTCTCTCTCTCTCTCTCTCTCTCTCTCTCTCTCTCTCTCTCTCTCTCTCTCTCTCTCTCTCTCTCTCTCTCTCTCTCTCTCTCTCTCTCTCTCTCTCTCTCTCTCTCTCTCTCTCTCTCTCTCTCTCTCTCTCTCTCTCTCTCTCTCTCTCTCTCTCTCTCTCTCTCTCTCTCTCTCTCTCTCTCTCTCTCTCTCTCTCTCTCTCTCTCTCTCTCTCTCTCTCTCTCTCTCTCTCTCTCTCTCTCTCTCTCTCTCTCTCTCTCTCTCTCTCTCTCTCTCTCTCTCTCTCTCTCTCTCTCTCTCTCTCTCTCTCTCTCTCTCTCTCTCTCTCTCTCTCTCTCTCTCTCTCTCTCTCTCTCTCTCTCTCTCTCTCTCTCTCTCTCTCTCTCTCTCTCTCTCTCTCTCTCTCTCTCTCTCTCTCTCTCTCTCTCTCTCTCTCTCTCTCTCTCTCTCTCTCTCTCTCTCTCTCTCTCTCTCTCTCTCTCTCTCTCTCTCTCTCTCTCTCTCTCTCTCTCTCTCTCTCTCTCTCTCTCTCTCTCTCTCTCTCTCTCTCTCTCTCTCTCTCTCTCTCTCTCTCTCTCTCTCTCTCTCTCTCTCTCTCTCTCTCTCTCTCTCTCTCTCTCTCTCTCTCTCTCTCTCTCTCTCTCTCTCTCTCTCTCTCTCTCTCTCTCTCTCTCTCTCTCTCTCTCTCTCTCTCTCTCTCTCTCTCTCTCTCTCTCTCTCTCTCTCTCTCTCTCTCTCTCTCTCTCTCTCTCTCTCTCTCTCTGTGTATGTGTCAAGGAGATGGGACTCTCGCCTCTCCTTTTCAATCTGGTGTTGGACAAAGTTATCACGGAATGGGAGAACGAATTAAAGATTGAAGGGCACTGGAAAGCAGTTCGACTTGGAAGACCTAAGGACAACACAGAAATCGCATGCCTAGCTTTTGCAGATGACCTAGCCATACTCACAGATAATGAAACAACAGCCATTAAACAGATAGAAGTCCTAAAGGAATGTGCAGAGAGGGTCGGTCTACAGATCTCGTTTCAAAAAACCGAATTCTTCTGTTCAAAATTAAATATTCAAGAACTAAACACAAAATATGGAAAGATAAATAGAGTCAAGCACTTCAAATATCTGGGAGAAATTCTTGAACCCACAGGTGGCGAGAAGGCTGCGCAAAGAAGGCTACTGAGAATGAAAAGGGCTCTTGGTATAATCATAGACATCATAGAATAATCTTCTTCCTCTTTTTCTTCTTCTTCTTCTTCTTCTTGTTTTTCAGTTTTCGTCATAACGGGTAGTAGAGTCTGCGAGGCGTTTTGTATTTGCGTCAACTCTTTGATGATAGGTTTGTATTGTATGGTCAATTGTACGTCCATATCGGCATCGCCGAATTTCATCTGCATATATTTCCGCTTCAAGGCGTCTTTCAACCGATCGATTTCGAGCGTAGCCAGATCACCGTTTAACGTCATATTGCCGAATGAACAGCTGTACTAATATGTAGCGTTATTTATATATATTGTTCAGGGCAATTCCAGCGATCTAAAGAAAAGTGGAAACTTTTTCGCGGACAACAGATATTTTATAATGTCACCGGCTGACGCGTACAAAAACCTTTTACCCTCCCAACGCAACCCTCTCAGATAGCCGTACATATTGTTATCGAAAAACGGGATCCGCATAGTTTTACACGCGTCCGTAAAAACAAAGGTGCGTTTCACGTTGTCACGCCACTCCGGTATTTCGGCTACCAATAGGTGATCGTCTCGCGGCGTATCCTGCATGTACTCTTTCAGCCGAACTAGAGGACGAATTGAAGATGAAGCTAAAAGATACGAATTCAATAAGAGGAATTCGTCTAAATTCGCACCCGTATAATTACGCCATGTTTCCAATTGTCGCGAATCGACGACCTTGTAACGGTGACCGTCAAAAGATAGTCCAAAGTGTCGGCACTGTTCGACGACGCTCGGTAAAGCGACTTTAAGAAATTCTACCGTAAGCATACCTTGCGCTTTGTTGTTCACCGCTTCGAATGCTCTGCCCCGTGTATTGTGAGGCAAAAGCGCTGGCACGGGACCGTATTTTACGTTATAACTCACGTCAATCATACATCTCGAACTTGTAATCAGTCTGTAGGCTTCCACGGGTTCGCGTATGGGTATACTTCTTTTTGTAATTACCACATATCTGGACGCGTTCGGGAATAAACAGCCATACTGCAACATGTCCAAATAGACTTGAGTGTACTCGAGGTTACCGTGACCGGGGGTTACTGTACGGTTAAAAAGATCCGGAAACGGTCTGAAACGTGAGAGTAGATTTTGAGGGTGTCGTACTGTACCGTTGAGCATGTGTTCGTTGTAGATTACCAGTTCAAACGGGACTCCACGTTTTTCACTCTCGCACAAAAATTTCATCCAAATATCCCTGTTCTAGATGCGCGAAGCGCTAGCGATCATCAGAATTACGACAGGCGGGACGGTCTTACTGTAGCCACCGCGCCTTTTATGGCGCCAACAACGTCTGTTGAATACGTCACCATGTTTTCCCGATCTACTACAGTAATTGCCGCAATACTGTTTCCTATCCGCGTAATACCACGCGCACAGATTCGATTTCTGCCGTCGCGGACGTGTAGAAGCGTTCTTATACGCGGCAACATCGTTGTACGTGTATATTCTCATTGCAGGTCTTTGACGAAACGATCGAATCCTATCCTGTACCGGTCCTCTTCTATCTCGCTGTCTTTGTCTATCGGGGATGGTGGTAAACCCTCGTGGTAGTGACACCATTTCCTTTAGCAATTTATTGCACTTAATTTAGTAGTAACTGTCTTTGTCTATCACCAAGAACCCGTGTTTTTCTTTCCACGCTGCCTCGCAGATATCTTTAAAAACACCGAACGTAAAGTTCGTGTTCACGTGGTCGTTGTAAATGTGTCTCAAATTGAGTTCGTCCTGTTTAAATACTACCAGCAAGTTGGCATTGTCACGCACCAGTTGCTTTGGAATCCTACTGTACGTTTGGTCTAGATAAAGTGAGTCTATATTATTGTGACGCCCCATTATGAAATATTTGCGTATATTATCGTGTTTCTCTCTCGCTATATCGTCGAATATCATTACGGAATTCGGTTCGGCCTCGCTGAGGTCGATGACACTTTCGTTGTCGGTACACGGGAAATAACCTATACCCGTGTCCTCGGTGAAAACCGTTTCCAAAAGTTTGTATTTCGGTTGGTGCAGAGATCTTGAAAATACGTAAACGTTCGCGAATCTCAAACCGTTCGTGTCGAAAAGTAAATTGAAAACAACATTAGTTTTACCGCAGTTCGATGGTCCGCATACGATACAACGAATAGTGTTGGGCAAAAGCGAGCTATGACGTTTACTCTTGCCGCCGCCGCCACCGGCAAAAACGTCGAAATTTGAAATTTGCAATTTTTCACGTGACGTCTCGATACGCATTATCGTTCGATACTGAACTATTCGTGCGCGCGCGTGTCTAATAAATAGCAGGCTCAGAAGAAGAGTATCCTTCGTTCGAGTCTGAATGTAAAAATGTGGACGCGTGAGGGGACACAGAAAACGGATTTCCTGTTTCAAGCGATTAGTTTGCGCTTATCAATCCACGAGTTGTGCGACTTGTCAAAGCCTAACCACTTCACCAGAACTTTGTTCCCTTTCGATTGCAATACTTTTTCCACGAGGTAAACATCGCCCACATTGGTTTTACTTATTTCTTCGGCGTAAAACCCGCCTTTCTCGCCTTTCGAGTCTTGTAAAATGTACGTGGTAGGTGCGGTCGGAACTACGGCGTAAATAGAAAACACCTCGTTCGTCCAGTTCGGTAGGTAGCCTTTAGCAAAGGTCTTCTTATACTTGGAAATCCTTACTTTATCGTCTACGTTAAATTTAGACTTTTCCGACGTGCCACCACTACCACCCTGACCGTTTACTTTCTTCAAAATTTGGTGTTCGTGTTTTCGCGTTACTCGACCCGGTTTCATACCGATGGTGCTGTGCATGGTGTTATTGTAAGATCGAACTACAGATTTTAATAAATCTACCCATTCGTAACTGCCGCGAGCCGTAAATTCGCGCCACATTTTCGTTTTCGAAGTACGATTAAGCCGTTCGACTATAGACGCTTTCTTATCCGTATACGTTGTGTAATGGTTTATGCTGTATTTTTTCATCAGTTTACCCACGTGGGCGTTGAACCACTCTTTACCCTGATCGGTCTGAAAATGGCGCATGGGGTGTTTTTCGAGTATCGGTTCCAGAGCGGCCGTCACTTCGGCGCTCGTCTTTATTTTCAACGGAACGGCTATAGCGAATTACGACAGACAATTTATCATTGTCAGTATATATTTGTAGCCGTTGTTACCCTTAGCATACGGGATCATTTCCACCAAATCCGCCTGATATAAATCGTTCACATCCTTCAGCGTGATACGACGTGTTTTGAAATTTCTTTGCGCCGGCTTATACAGCTCATCGGCTATTTCACGTCTCACGTTCATACCGACTGACGACTGTCTACCTGAAACAAAAGATTTTATACTTTTATGGAGGGTGGCCCGAACCTTCGCCACCGTCTCGTGGTATCCATTCCAAAAAAAATACCTATTCCTCTGCTGATTTTTTTACCGTCTTTTTTACCTCCGTTTTTTTACCGTCTTTCTTATTGCACCATACACCTTACGGATACACCTTACACCTCGTCAGAGGGACATTCACCCTTACGAGCGCTGTCACGCTTCGCCAGAGGGGACATTCACACACACACACACACACACACACACACACACACACACACACACACACACACACACACGCACGCATGTTTACGAGAGAATTAACTCTTCGCCAGTGACCTTGCATTCAGCAATAAGAAAGAGGGAAAAAAATATTTTTTTAAATAGTGTTCTGTCTGTGCCTCTCTCTCTCTCTTTACTCTAAATGTTGTTTTTTGCTACGGTGACCGTACGGTAGTGTATCGAAATCACCGCAGCGTTTTCTTTTGGCACCTATCACCCGAAATATTTTCGATTCGTTCACCGTGATCACTTGGTGATCTTTGGTGCGACTAATCCTTTTGTCTGTGACCGTAATAGTTTCCGGTTGCTTATCGGCGGCGTCGTCGTCGACGACGTTGAGAACCATTCTCTTTAACGACTCGAAATTTAGAACGCCCGACGTGCTGAGATTCAAAGTGAGTCCTTTAACCTTGCATACGGTGATCAGTTCGTTACATTTGGTGGACAAAACTTTGTAACCGTAGACGTTCGGTCCACCGGATACAAATTCTGTAATGTACGAACCGGGACTTTACTCCAGGAGTTCGTCCGTCATCTGTCCTAAGTAGTCACCTGTCTCTACCTTGTGTGCACCTTCCAGGTAGAGTACAGAATGGGTATCGTAGTAAATGGTCTGTCTGTAAAGGGCATCCAGGTGTTCGTACAGTTTAAGTCTCGCCTGAGCCGTCGTGAAAGCGGCGAGTACAACGTTGACCGTCGGAAGAACCTCGCAGACGTCTTCGACGTACTCCCAGTTCACCACGATGGTTTCGTTGTTCACCTCCTGGATATTGTTAACGCGAACGGACGGACTGACCAACATTTTGAACAATTCGGTGGATTGCCTGATGATCGCGGTCTTTGTCTGGTTTTCTCGCTGACAAATTTTCCCCAAAAGGAATTCAACATCAGTTTGGCCAGCGAGCGTCGTCCCTCGTTCTTTTCAATTTTCGCCGCTTCCAGTCTCACCCGGTCGGCCGTGAAATAGTCGTCTATGTACTTTTGTCTGTCCTTGTCGGTCTTGCACCAGTCGGGGTAGCCGGAAGCTTCTTGTTTTATTTTCAAAAATTTGTTTATAAAATCGGTAAATAGGCCGCCGCCCTGGACGAAAGACACCATTTTGTACTGCCACATTTCGAAAATTTCCAAAATGACGTACCCCTTGTCCACGGCCTTACGGATTTCGTCCATAGTCCAAGTCCCGGTCAGCGCTCGTCGGTCGACGTCGTGGTCGCAGTCGAAGACGTTCACCGTTTCCGCGCATGTACGGCACAACACGAACATCAGTTTGTGATGCATCTTCACTGGCAGCACAGGGTGGTAGAGTTCGAGAGGCGGAAGGACGGTACACTTTAGCAACCCGTCCGCCTCCATTCCCGCCCTCCTGCAGTCCGCATCGCCTACGTGAATTTTGGGGTGGCCTAAGGGGTATCGACCGTACTTGCACACCCACGGGTAAAGGGAGCACACGTCCACGTAGTGGATTTTTTGCAAGCGTGATAAGAACGCACGTTACCCGTACGACCGCCGAAGAAAGCGTCTCTAGGATTCAAGGGTACCGTTGGCTGGAAGACGAGGTGAGGCGGTGCCTTGAACTCGCACTCCCACATCTCCACTACCGAAGAGACCAGACGAGAGAGCTTATCGATTTTTGCCTTTGTTCTCTACAAACGAGCGTCGAGCGTGTCGGACGGGTCATCCTCTAGGGGCGCTTCGCGCCCGTGAGGCAAACATCGTTGGCAGCCGTGGAACTCGTATACGGTGTCCGTGCGGGCGCAATAACCGTCCACTTTCATGCCGGCAATCTGTTTCTCCCCACCACGACCGGCGTGTTCCAAACGGCAGATGTCGTCGGTCCGCCTCTCTTTTTCCTCTACCGAGACCAGCCATTGCAGAGCGGCGAGCGACTGTTTGTCGGCCAAATTGTAGCCGTTTTTCGGAACTATGCCGATGGTGCCGGCCTTCAGAAAGTTACGTCTGAACGCCACGTTGCACTCGCTGGCGATGGTCACGGCTTCCTCTTTGCATTCCTGCAGAAACGAGGCGCGGAACTTTATGCATGCTTGCGCCAGTATATCCACGTCCGAATAATAGTATTCGAAAATCTCTTTTTGGAAGTTGAACACGTATTCGTTGCGCACCTGTTCTTCGTACCATTTGGAAAACTCCTTGTGGTTCTTGTCGAACATGGAGTCGGGGCAGTAGTACTCGCGGTCGAGCATGGGACCTACGTAATTTTGGTTGGCCAGAGTGTTGACCAGATGGGGGAAATAGCCTTTTTTCTTTTCTGGCGGCAGATCCAACGCTTTGGGGAATTTCGACAGAGCCATAGGCATGTAGTTTACAGAGTCGATGAATTTCACGTTATCCAACTCCATGAGAATGACCTTGGAGCCGCGTGTGATGAGTTTTGGCGTGAATTTCGTCTCTTCGAGCACGTACTTGAAGATAAATTGGTAGTCTAACGCCTGACCGTTGTGCGCGATGACGCACACTTTTTTGTACGTCTTGCGCACGTCCATCACGTAGGACATGAACCTGCGGACCGGATCTTTTTGGAACACGCGTGTTCTGGTACCGCAGTGGGGGCAGTCTTGCGTCAAGCGTATCATACACTCCTAGCAATACTGTTTGGACACGCACAAGGTGACACGGTGCACCCTAGCCGTGTCCAGAACTTCGTCTTGGCGAGTCTCAAAGTCGAAAAATACGAACGGGAAATCTCTGATCATAGGCTTACGAGTGTCGACTGTCATGTAGCATTGGTGGTCCGACTACTTATAGTCTTTGCACACCTTGCAATAAATTTCACCGCAAACGTGCTCGACTTTCCGTTTTTTAGTTATAATCAGCTTGTTACATTTCGCGCAATCCTGTACAGACTGACAGACATAGCCTTTGTGGGCGGTAAAACAATTTTTATTTTTAAAATATCTATTGCAATCGATGTAGTGGATAGCGCTGTCGTCCTTTACGCACGGCGGCGTTCGCATACAGGCGTCGCACTGCGCCTGGCATCTGTGCTCGTCTCGATGGGCTTAAGGGGCGTGGCAAGTTACACAATAATAACTGCAGGCGAAAACAGATGTTAGGCTAGTGATCGTGTTGTAGTGACCGTTGTGAAACATTAAATTTATAGCGTACCGCGCGTTCGAGGCGTCGCCCTCAAAGTACACGCTACGACCGCGGCTGTCATAATTGTAAACGGTGATTTTATAATCGGTCAGGAATGTTTGGAACCGTTGTAATTCTACCACCCCTGCTCCCGTATCCCCTATGTCCACACCGGCGTCAATCATCAGTTGGCGGGCCGCGATGGTCTGTCTTTTTCGCCTATTTTGTATGATGGCCTTGTAATCTCGATCTTTGTCCGCACGCGCTTTACCCACTACCAGTGAGCACGGCAGGCACAGTGAACCGTTGTTCTTAATCACCACGATCCCTTTTCTAGCTTTACACTCTTCGGCGAAGTTATTATAGAGACCCGGTCTAACACGACTACGGACGCGACCCAGTGGAACGTTTACTTTGGTGCATTCCACTTTGAAAACTTCACTGGTAGTGAAACTTTCGGCATTGTTTTGAATTATGCCGCCGAAAATATTCCAGAGGACGTCAGCGGTGACTTCCGTTGTCGGTCTAAAAGCTACGTAACCGGGGTCGCGATTTTTAAATTTCAAGCTGGTCAGAGTGAAACCCAAACGATCTTCTTCGGTAGCGTCTCTTGTCATAACGTCCACAAGTTCTGTCAGACCTTGTTTGACCCAATGAATCTCGTCAGCATCTGAAGGCGGCCGATTGAATTTAAACGTTACTTTGGTCCCATACAGACGAAACTTTTTGACATAAGTCGACACTTTGGACACTATAAAAGCGGCCATTATTATTATTAAAAATCGGTAATGTTTATTATACAAAAAAATATTTTAATAGACTTTAATTTTTTGAAACTGTAGTGTTTACTTACTGTAAAAAATATTCTATTTGAAAAACAATATTCTTTCGAAAAAGATCTTTTTTACCTAGTACATAAAAGTTATTATTTTATGTCAGAAATAGTGTTTATTACATACAAAAAAACCAAAAAAATTGTATTTATTACATAAACACAATAAATATTATTTAGTAATGATCTAGCATAAAAGTTATTATTTTATGTCAGAAATAGTGTTTATTACATACAAAAAAAATTGTATTTATTACATAAACACAATAAATATTATTTAGTAATGATCTAGCATAAAAGTTATTATTTTATGTCAGAAATAGTGTTTATTACATACAAAAAAAATATTATTTAATAAACGTTAAGAAAAAAATTTTATATCAGCTGTTTTGTTAAATCCTATATGAAATGGTGACGTGAATCAGGTGTTTAAGTAATTTTTTTTTAAGTATAGCGTTTTGTCAAAAAACGCGTTTAGCTTCTGCAAGTTTTGGACAAGCATTATTCGTGGGCGGTAGGCTAAAAACATATATACTTCAAAGCATACACTAAAAAAAGAAAAATTCACCGAATATTTCAATATCGACGGGATTGTTGTAAGAAATATTTGTCATGGTATCTCGTTCCCTTAAAGTTGGACATACTCTCTCTTGCAAAACATGTTTATTACCGAAAAACAGTTTGTTTTTTTTTCAGATAAACTTAATAAAAAAATTTAAGAAAAAAAAAGATAGTGTTTATTATTAATATATGAAAATACTATTTTAATAAAGGTTATTCTTTTATGAAGACGGCAGTGTTTAGTATGTAATGCTATTACTTAATACGCAGTAATTAGCTATTATCTAAACATTATTCTTTTACAAATAGAAAAAAAATGGTGTTATAAAACTTATTATTATTATTTCTGTTAATTAAAACAAAAACACAAGCAATGAGAGAGAGAGAGAGAGAGATAAAAACAGACAGAATAGAATACAACTTACGAGCAGCGATCATTCCAGTGTCTAGCGCACAAGGCAAATGAGTTGACGCACTTGTTACGCCTGTGTGTATAACACAATTGTTTATTTCATCATCCCACGGTAGCGTTGGTTGACCTTCACGTTATAAACTGCACGTGTACAATGTAAAATCTACTCTGCGGTTGTAAACGAATCACTCTACTGTTGTAGTGATAACACTAACCACCATATGTTCACCGCAAATTGAGGCTTCACATTACGTGCAAGGTCAATCACTTTAGCGTTAAGGCTGAATACTTTGTGTATAAGCGCGGCGTGTTCTGGTTTTCCTATATATACTCGAATTAAACCCTCGTCATTCTATGTTTTTCAGTTCGCCTAGCTGTGTCGTGTATTTGTGTGTGCGCGCGTGTGTTTAGTTTACGTTGTTTTTTTTTTAAATCGTAAGTATGGAAACATATTCAAAGAGTAGTGCTTCCTGTTCCAATCTGATCGATCGTTTTAATAACGTTAATCCGATAGTCACGGTGCCAATTCGTTCGTTAAAAATTGGTACTCCGTTTCCTAAATTAGGTGTGAAACAGGTACCGACGAAATTCCTAACGTCTCTTTTGGTAGAATTTAAAAACGAAAACGGTGACTTGAATAGCGCGTTTCTACCTAAACGATACGCTGATACGTTTTCTGTATCAGTGCTAGATCAATTAAACGGTAAAATGCTGACTGTGATCGCTCATGTTGGGCAAACGGTAACTTTACGAATCCAGTAATTTTTTTTTTTTTTTTTTGAATTGTGGTAATATTAGATTTTAAAGTTATAAATTTTTTTTCGCGTTCAACATAATTTTTTTCTCGGTACGCCTTTGTGAAAGGTTGTGTCTATACAATTTGTACACAATTTACTATTTTTTTTACAGTACTTCTGCAATACGAATAGGTTTTCATTACATGAATTGATACATGCGCTTACAGATAGTGTGAGGTACACAAACAAAAACAATGAACTGTAACTTTGTGGATTCGAAAAAAGTGTGTCTTAGGTATGTTTTTAATATATATATATATATATATATATATATATATATATATATATTATTTTATTTGTTATACAGGTCCTGTTACGGTTTTTTTTAATTATTATTATTATTACGTTTTCGGTCCAATTCTCCTACACTTAGAACAGGAAGACGGACACTTTGAGGAATGACTGTACTTTTTTAAAATTTTTTATTATAACAAAAACTTGAATAATATTTTTTCTACACGGCACAGTGACGGTTGCTACCACACGTCATTATTTTTTTTACTACCTATCGTTTTCATACTTTCTAAATACTTCATTACTTCCATGGAGAACCAGAGAAGAACACCTGTAAGTATAATATACATATATACATATTTGTCCCTTTTATAATATTTTTTAAAAATATTTTCAAGTGTGTGTGTGTGTGTGTGTGTGTGTGTGTTTTTTTTTTTTTTTTTTTTTTTTTTGTCTCCTCCTGCTGATCGACAGGCTGATCAACCGTCTCCCAACCCTTTGGTGAGTTCCTCAGCATCCACCTTTGTTCTTTTGGATGTGCCGTCACCTACGTTTCCACCAGCGTCGGTTAGTGAAAGCGGTTTCCGGCATTATCGACAGAGCAACACTGGAAAAATATGTTTGAACATATTTTCTAGAAACTTATTAAATGTACTGTAAAACACAAATAATGAATGACATATAATCTAGCATTTCATAAGGGGGTGAAAATGAGGTAGGCTTACACATGTTTGCATTGTGAAAAATATTTTTTTAATATTTTCAAGACTCTTTACAAAGATTTTACGAATGTATTTCAGCATTTTTGAAATACTGAAGTTCAAAAGAGTAAAAATTGTGTATGGAGTGAAAGTTTGAAGAACACTTTTTAATTCCGATTTTATTGACAATTAACATTAATACTGTAAAAAATAAACAAATATTTCAACATGTTACAAAATTTATCCCCTGCGGGGTGAAGAGGTGGTACAAACAATTTGAATGAAAAAACATTATCACATTTTCTTGAAACAACACGAGAAACAAATCGAAAACACAAATAATTAAACAAATGTTTCAGATTCATACCACTAGGTGTGAAAAAGATGTATGTAAGTTTGTTAAAAAAAATATTTTATAGGTCAAATTATTGTATGAGAAGACACTTCCGATGTTAATATTTTATAATGTAATAAAATAGGCGCTCGTGTGGAAAGAATTTCAAAACATACCTAAGTGTAGTGGGTTGAATCAATTGTCTTCGATATGAAAAAAATAATAAATTCAGAAAACTCATTAAAGCCTTAGCTGGGGTTAGGGCCAATATTAGTTTTTTGACATTCTAATCCGAATGCATCATGTTTGAAGCCAGTTAAAAATATTATATTTATTATTTATTTTTCCTTATTCATTGTGAAACAATCAATGAAATCAAAACAACAAACCAAAATAAAATCGAAATTACAAATATTTAAACATATATTTCAGAATTCACTCTAAATATGTGACAAAATGTATACAAGTTTGTAATCAGAAAAAAACTCTTCAACTCAAATAATAATGAAATGGTTGTATAAAGAAGGCACTTTTGTTATTAATGTTATAATTGTTGTAACGTAATAGAATAGGCACTATCTACAAATAATCTGAAAATAGACCACTTATTTGTTGTAGGTTGAAGCCTTGAATATAGACGTGGTTAATTCTTTGCTTTCAAAAGGCGAGTATGTATGTTCCGGTATTTATGTAAAGTAAGCATAATCTTTAAGACATTCAGAGTACCCATTAAAGTCACAACGTCTTTATATTAGCTTTCGGACATTCTAACTCGAAAGCAACAGGTTTGAAGTTAATAAAACATATCATGTTCGGGATGTATTTGTTTCATATTCACTCTAAAACATAATTAATTCTTTAGATCAATGAATGTTATCTTCAGAATTAATTAATTATCTCATCATACTGTTATTAATATATTTTTTATGTTTATAAATTATTATATTACTAAAACAGTTTTGGCTTCGTGTGTAAACAGTTATCCGCGACGGATAATATTAGTAT